>SGPK01000041.1:0-85204 GCA_004802695.1 Phellinidium pouzarii
GGACAAGCGCGCCGAGGAGCTCGCCGCGGAGCTTGCAAATGCTGTCGCGGGAAGTCTGTTGGCCGAGATGGAACGGTATAGCAGCTCTGCCAGAGAAGACGTGAATGAGTGCGCGTCATATGCGAAGCACTATCATCGCACGGACGACCCGGCAAGCGCACTCTCTTTCCTCCAGACCGTCGCCTCGGCCTTCATGAGCGCGCTGTCCACTTCAACAATTGCTGCTTCGCGGCCATACGCCCTTGTCTTCAGCTCGTCGCCCACATCGCAGACGAGCACGAGCACTTCAACAGTATTCCTATTAAGTTCTGATGAAAAGCTCGTCAAGTCGATCAGCGATACCCTGAAAGCTCGGCTCGGCGTGAAGGGTNGGGGGGCGCGGCGTGCGCTGGAGTGGGAAGTGGACAGGTGTGTGGAAGGAGAACAGAGAGGGCGCAGCTGTCATCGAGATAATGGCAAGCCTGTAAGCATAAATTTGGAATATACCCAAGTACAATTATGATTTCCTTCCGAACTATGGAGACCGTGCGTGGGTGATGTCGTCGTTGATTACATATAACATAATACATAACATGTGTAAAGATCTGGAGAGCGAAAATGCGCGGAGCCCATATAAAATAAGTGCGAGTGAGACGATTTATACCAAGCTTGAAGGAAATGCGTGGAACGACAGAAGGTTCAAAGACCATAGCACACATGTGCTGCACTGCGAAGCGGCCTACTGTGTAATGTGTGTATGCTGGTCAGCTGCAGAAGGACCAGAAGACTTGACTTCAGAGTAGTCGGGCTCTGAAGAGTGCTCGATTTCGTTCTCACTTGCGTCGCACTCGTCAGGGGCTATATCAACATCTGTAGTGTGTCCTGGACAATGCCAGTCAATGACAGGCACCTTTGGGAAGAGCTATATTCTCACCTTCGCTGACTTCAGTACTGACACCTTCGGACATCAGCGAGTCCGAGCTATTAAAGTAAGTCCCATCGCTTTGCATATCTTCATCCATGTGGTCTGTATCACGATCATCTTCACCCATCTCGTTGTCTCCGTCGTCCGTATACACTTGAAAGTCCGAGCTTGCATATTCGGATGCAAATATGCGGTTCGTTTGGGAGGTATGGGCTATGAAATCGGCCTCTACGTCGCTGTCGATGTCGCTTGAGGGGAAGTCACTATTGTCCGTGAAGGCGTCGTCGTCGTCGTCATCTTCACCAGGTACATATTCACCACCGTCGGAAAGATCGTACTCTATCTCTTCGATGGGAGTAAACCTGAAGAACGTCCGCCGACATGTAGGGCAGCTGCCGTGCTATGTCGTAAGTGAGTTTCAAGATTTTGTCTGAGATATCAAGGGCAACATACTTGCGATTCAATCCATTCGGCTACACTGGAAGAGAACAAGAAGATTAGGACCATTCCCATCAAAGAAGAAGAAAGAGCACCCACTCTCTTCTACAGAATATATGGCCGCACCCAACCAGTTTCACTAAGCCGGTCAACTCGCCTTCCGAACTCGTGCTTGACACCGGCTGAACTGACGCGCACTCTGGCTTCGCACCCTCTGCAGCCACGTGTTCGTCTAATATCGTATTGAATGAGACAAGGCATATCGGGCATGCGTCGTCACTAAGGACATCAGCGTGTGCGAGAAGAGGGAGTGCACACAAGAGAAGCAACGCTTGCTCACTATTCAAGGATCAGCCGTGATAGAAAATTAAGAAGACTGGTGAGACGGATTACACTTCTCGTTTCCAATGTTCCGTTATGTATGTAGGGAGTGACATTATTCCGTACTGCGATGAAGTAGGTCGTTGCAATTCACTGCAAAGTATACAGTGGTTGTGTTCGGGTCAGCGCGTGACCAAACGCGGCGCACGTGATCTTATTCGGGTATTTATTTTCCCACGATGAACAAGAAGGATTATATATAACGTAAATATTTCACAATAAATTCGATACTATCTCCTTCATTGGAGAGCCTCCTGTTGGTAAACGGCTCTGGCATCACCTCTTGTGGTTCGAATGAACCTTATAATTTTCATAATTTTTTGTTATTGTGCTAATGCGAAATGCTGTACTTATGCAGAATGGGAGATATGCTGTGATGTTGATCAACATTGTTTTCTGACTTGAACCCAACATAAAGAGAAAGAAACCTAGAATATAAAAGAGAATTGCGTGCTGCTCAAAATCGACCCAAAGTTTGCTCAATACCAGGTAACGATGAAAGAATTTCAGCGTTCTCGACATTTGCACCGAACATCGTCGGACTCGACGGTGCAGGAATTCCACGTATATTCCGCGTGCTCCAGCCATGCGATACGATCGTATCCACCTTGTTCAGCGCCACGCAATGCGCTTCGTATCTGTCTTTCAGCGACAAGGGCACTGGAGGAGCTGTGTTGGACCGTGGTCGACCCTTCACGTCGCTCTGCAATGTCCACTTTGCCGGAGTACTCGACGATGACCGTCCGATATTGCGACGAGGTGGAGAAGGTGGGAGCGGCTTAAACCAGCCCTGTGCTGAATGGGTCGGAAGAAAGGCCCTTGTTTCTGTCGTTCTAGCAGGAGAATGCTTAGACAACAACTTATTGGTCCGGCGAGGGCCCGAAGAACCCTTACGCACGGGCAGGATATTACATGAGTCCAGTATCTCGGCCTGCGAACGCCGAGAAGAAGCGATTGAAACGGCACCAGAGCTGAAGAAAAGTTCTGCTTCCAGCCACGGAGAACTGACGAGCGGCGGACTCGCTGGGAGGATATGTCGGACCGTTGAAAGGCTCGGACTGAATGATGCACCGAAGTCCTCCAGCATCTCCATTCTTTGTTTTGAGCCCTGCATTGATGTCGGCTTTCTTGTCAATTTTGACTTGCGTTTCGGTAACGGCGTATACTTGTCTCTAATGCTCGTTGAATCGTTCAAAGGGAAACTGTACGTTCGCGCATTACGCAAGGCTTTGCATGACGTGCTTCCAGAGTCACACCTCTTATCTTCTGGCGCATATACCTTCACAGGCGTTTGAAGCTCGTCTATTGCGATTGTGAAATCGGAAATCGCACGACCGTGACGAGATGTACTAGGTACAGTCTCGTTTCGCTTTGTTGAACCTACGGGAGCGAACGAAGTGTCAGAGACACTGACAACTCCTTTTTCGAGCTCAGGGGTCCTGCCACGCAACTTGCTCTGCCTCCTTGGCTTCTCGCGTATAAATCCACGCCTTGGGCTAAATTGAAGCTGAAGCCTTTCTACGATTCGACGGCGTATAGATTTGTTACGAGCTGTGAGCTGTTGGTTGACCGTCTGTCGCGCATTATCGTAATCCTCGTCGTCTTCATCTGATGTTGCCACAGAACTGAACACAGTGGGGGCAAACGGTGACCTCAGGTCCTCCACTGGTAAACCCTCTCTTCTACCGGTTTTTCTGTATGGATCGGTTGTCAGGAATTGCGTTTGTTGAGATCCCTCCTCATAGACAGGCTCTGACGCGGACTCTACGCGACCATAGGTAATGCCCGCTAGCAATGAAGAATGGAGCAAAGCAGACAAAGCGATTCGAGGCCACTTGGATTCAGAAGGCTGATCCAACACCTCAACACAGTCATGACGATGAGAAGACGAGATACTGTCTGACTGCGGTCCTCCTGAATTACTATCTCCGTTACTGTCGTCACCAACGGCTTCGTGTGCCAGATTGTTTTCATCTTTCTCTTCGTACATGCTTGCATTTCCCTGAATGTATTCGTACCGCGGACCAGCAAAATCGTTGCCAGAGTCCCTCGGCCATCGTTTCCTCCAGATATCATATCCCCACCATCCGCACGCGAGACCCACGGCACCACTAGCGATGCCAAGAATCGGGATGAGAAGGAGATAATTGAAAGACTTGCGATAAGTTGAGATCGGCGCACGCGAACCACGAAAAGGCGAAGCTAAGGGAGGGAGAGCTGTGATAGTGATGGCTGGAGCACTCCCGCTTTGTGAATATATTGTACTTGCCACAAATTCGAAGTCTGAGGACATGCTTTCACTTGTGTCTGAGGACGTTGTGTCGGATGCAGCGGAGACACTAGTGCCTGTCTCTTCGGGCGAAGCAGAGGATGAAAGCACTGCATCTGCAGCGGTCAAAGAAGCAGGAGGATAAGGCCACCAAAAGTCAAAGCTAGAAGTAGTGGGTATCATAGGAACATCTGGAGGAGCTGTCAGGAATGGAGAAGACGAGTCGAGCCGCTTGTGACCGTCGGGAAAAGCAGATGATCGGTGAGGAGCAGAGGAGTATGCACAAGGCAGTACACATAGGGCATAAATAAGTACAGTCGTGCAGAAGACGCATAACGAATGCCTTCGTCCGGACATGAGGGGCGGAGAAAAACTAGTATATACTAACAGCCGTACTAGCCGATTGTTGAGAGTCCCAATACGTGTTAGAGAGGTAGAGCTACGCTTGGCACCAGAACGATGGTCCCAACGCGAAGCTCAACGCCCAGAGCCGACAGATCAGCCTGCGGTTTGTCAAATGTGAGGCCTGCAGCTATAAAGGTCGAACGACGTATAAGATATGATGATGGTGAATAGGAAGGACCGGTCAAAGCTGATCGACGAGTGTTCCGCCAGAAGGTTTTCGGGCGAACTAACAGGGAAGATTAGAACGACCGACAAGAAAGAAAGTAAAAAGATGGGGGGGGGGGGGGGGGGRGWGTNCTCGGTATCCCGAAACTCACACAGAGGGGGCGGCGGACGAGTCAAATCAAAGAGAGGATGCGAAATATGCTCCGTCAAGTTTGGCGTCGATGGATATGAGAAAGGACGGAAAGACTTCGTGTATGAAGCTTCCCGAAACTCCGCAGCATCCAAGTCTTCTTCGGATGCGTCTGACAAGGACTCGTCGTCCTCTGGTGCTAAAGGCGAGCACACTTCCTCAGTCGGGCGAGCACGTCGTATTCTGTGAGCCGAGTGAAAGGAAGTCTGAGGAGGAGAAAGCAAGGAAGGATTGAACTGCTGGCCATGAGGGCTGGGTGCCCTAGAGGAGGCTGGTACATCGACCGAATTCGGATATGTAAAACGGTTGGCTGAATGAGGGTATCTCGCAGAGATATTGGAAGCCGGAGACGCTGATAGTAAAGAGTGAGGGAAAAGAATGGTCAAGTCCGCCATTGCAAGACAGAATACAAAGTGGTTAGAGGTCAAAAAGCAAAAAGCAAAAACAAAGCGGCGTGTGCGTCTACATCCGGATCCGGCAAATGGCCGTTGGCCCAAAAACACCGATGATACTCCGGCCGGGCCTGAGCATTCTCATTTCCCCCGACAACAGAGTCCGTGGTGGTGCTAACGGGGGCGTATAGGCAAGCTTAAGATGAGCAGGAGATGGCTTTTGGTTGACGCGTCGCTATCATGTCGCTCACGCAGGGACTGCAGAAAGAATCCGACGACAGCCATGCTGCTGTCAATCTCGCCGCAGTCGTGCCCGTCGACAGCGATCCCGATGCAGAGTTTGGTGGTCGTGAAGCAAGATTGAAGATGGAGAGGAATCTGCTCTTGAAGCTCGACTGCAGGCAAGTTTCAACTCCAAAATATAGACACGATTATTGAGAGCATACCCGTTGACTATAGGATGTCTATTTTGATTGTCATTTATATTCTCAATTATGTGAGTGAGCTATTTAGCGCTGTAACTCAGGGCACCTTTTTGAATGGTAATATTCTCTACAGATTGATAGAAATAACGCATCGTATGTTCATTAATATATTGATTATATTATCCCCCCATCTCATGCCTTTCAGCGCAGCGAGGTTGCAGGGGTTCGAAGCCGATCTCCGTTTGGTAGACCAACAGTTCGACACGCTATTGTCAATCTTGTGAGTACTGTTGAAAGATTTCTGATATGCATCGGCTTTCTCAACTATGTTCTTCCCTATGGATAAATCACGAAAGATACGTCGGATATATCATTATGCAAATTCCATCGTAAGGATAAGCCTTCAAATCGTCTGAATTATTCACATTTACCGTAACAGCAACATGTTTTTGAACTACATTGGAAAGCCTTCTATCTATCTGCCAGTCTGCATGATGATCTGGGGCACGCTTTCTATTCTCACCGGCATCACCACTAAGTAAGCTTCGATTTCTCCCTCCACTTAATTTCCACTATCTTTTGTGGGCTGACTAGTACGTTAGCTTTACTGGAGCTCTTCTAACTCGGTTTTTCCTCGGCTTCGTTGAGGCTGCCTTCTTCCCCGGATCTGNTTTTTTTACTGTCAAAGTGGTACCGTGCGTCAATCCTTCGGCATGCTACGCCACGTTTTCCTAGTGCTGATATGCCTGAAGGTCGTGACGAGCTAGGTCTAAGAACAGCACTACTGTATTGTGGCAGTCTTATTAGCAATGGGTTTGGTTCCCTTATCGCGTCAGGAATTCTAAATGGCATGAATGGAGTATTGGGACATGCTGCATGGAGGTATTAAACTTGCCTGCAGTTTGCCCTGTCATCGGCATTGCACTTATTACCTTTTATTTGAGATGGCTTTTCTTTATTGAAGGGGCGCTTACTGTATTTTTCGCGTTCCTAGCCATATGGATTCTTCCAGATTTCCCCTCCACGACTAAATGGCTATCGCCCCTGGAACGCCGACTGGCCGAAAAGAGGCTCGAGGAGGACGTTGGTATAAAAGACAAGGAATCGACTGAGACAAGTGGTCCTGCCCACGGTCTTGTCCTGGCCTTCACCGACTGGAAAGTTTGGTGGCTTTCCTTCGCACTAACTTCCATGGTTATTTCTCTTAGTTTCAATGCTTTCTTCCCAACGCTCTCCAAGACGATGGGTTTCAGTAGCACTATCACCTTATTACTGTGTGCACCACCTTGGATCTTTGCGACACTTTGTGCATTTCTAGTTACAAGGTGCATCTGACACCTAGCTCTTAAGACAGTACTGACTAATATCCATACTGAAAGGCATTCGGATGCAACAGGCGAACGATTTTACCACATTATGCTGCCCTTATTTGTAGGCATTATCGGATTTGTCATAGCCATCTCGACTATGAATACTGCCGCGCGGTATATCTCTCTGTGCACTATTTCTCTTGCCTTGCATAGAAGGGAAAGTTAGACTGATATTGTCTCACAGGTTTTTAATGGCGTCCTCGTACTCAGGATTCGTGACCTTTTACGCGTGGATGAGCAACTCCATCCCCCGACCGCCGTCAAAGCGCGCAGTTGCCATAGCCTTCATCAACGCATTTTCTCAACTCGGAAATATCGTCGGCTCATACATCTGGCCTACGACGTGGGGCCCCTCCTACCGCAACTCGTATGCGATTTGCATCGCAACGAACGGTCTTTCGATTGTGATGTGTTTTGTTTTCCGCCAGCACTTGATGGGACTCAATAAGGGACTGGATAGCGAGGAAGAAAATGCGGGGGAGAAGGTGAAGGGCTTCCGCTATCTACTCTAAGTAGTAACAACCGGCGCCTTTATTTACATAAATACATGTTCAAACTCTCAAGTTTCTCGGTTTTAATTTATTTCTCGACTGGCATCTCGTGTTCTGTACACACGGTCAGGCGCAGTCTCAGCACTTCGAAGGTATAAAAACGTGAATGCCTGCACTCTACACAATGCGTCTGGACGTTCTCGTGCCGTTTTGTAGTCTACAGGCGTGATCTTCGGCATGGTGAATCTGCTGTCTGGCCTTTTGGCAACTCTTCTCTCTTTAACTTTTATTTCTAGGCAACCTCTAATGGATTTGGTTCAATCAAGCTTGATTCTCAGCAGAGCGCATCGCTGCCGAGTCAGCATGCTATGAAAGCCATCCCGTTCTCTGAGGTCCAGAAGCATAATACTCAAGAAAGCTGTTGGGTCGTCATCGACGGCCAGGTGTCTATGATGCTACTAGTATCATTGACTCGCATCCAGGAGGAATGGCTGTGCTTATTAAAAACTCTGGGAAAGATGCAACGTACGACTTTCATTTGGCTTTGCTTTTGATCGTGTGCTTGATGCATCGTTACAGAAAGGCGTTCGTTCCAATCCACCCACCAGGAACTCTGAGCAGCTTGCCTCCTGATGCCTATCTAGGACCGATTGACCCAGCTACGCTTCCGAAGGAAGTCACGGAGCAGACCTGAAGCAGCCCTGAACCTTCATGATATTGCGGTGGGTCGCATACATTAGTTGACGATCGAGACTTTGAGGATGTAATTTTGAAGTTGAGCAGAAATTTGCCGAACAAATCCTTACTTCAACAGCTTGGGGGTATTACCGGTCTGCTGGAGATGATAACTACAGTACGCTGCTGAAGATTTCATATCTTGCTGTTCGATTATATTAATATGCGTGAATCACCCAGCATTCGATGAAAACTCAGCTGCGTTTAAGAGGTTTTGGTTTCGACCTTGAGTGTGCGTTCCTGGTTACTTATGAGATTTCCATCCTTTGCTAAAGATAGCTGCATGAAGTCTCAACAAAATATCACAGATATTTACTGCAACTTCCATCATTGGAAAACCTTGCTCCTTACCTATATATATTTCTCCAGCTGCGCTGGGTCGTCTAGGCCACCCGGACGGTGAATTAAATTAAATCTTGCTAAAGCGGCTGCATTGGAACAGATCGCCATGGGTGTGAGTAGTTTTACTTTCATTCCTCCCTGAATAATTTGATATACTCTATGCCTCGTAGATGTCAAACAATGCGAGCTGTGCGATTGACGAAATATTGTCAGCACGAAAGGATGAACAGCCTATCTTCTCCCAGGTATATTGACTGTCGAATTAATCTCAATGTGATTCTCGAACCCATAAGAAGAATAATTGTACATGAACCGAGATCGTGCAGCTTCAGAAGCTCTTATCAAGCGCGTAGAACACGAAGGGTTTAACGCCATCCTCCTGACAGTCGATGCCGTCGTTCCGGGAAAAAGAGAACTCGATCAACGGTCTAAAGGAGACTTGTCTGTACGTTCATGCAGATTATTTCTTCCCCATATGCTAGTCTTATGTTTAGTAGGGTCTTTCGCACAGCAAATCACCTACCAATGCAGGTCTTGGAATCGCACATGTGAATTTTGCCTATGATATCTCAAGTCAAATATCTTGATACCTACTTGCAGGCTATCTCAGGCTATCAAGAACCAGATATTTGCTGTATGACCACATTCCTTACTTTGCTTCGAGTAAATGTTTTAATATGACCTTTCTCAGGGGACGACATTCTCTGGATACAGAAATTGACGAAGCTTCCTCTCGTCATCAAAGGCATCCAATGCATCGAAGTAAATGCCATCCACACAAGAATATTTACTTCTGAGCTGAGCCAACATTGTTAGGATGCGGTTAAGGCATTTGAATATGACGTACAGGGAATCATAATTTCAAACTATGGAGGAAGGAGCCTTGACTTGTGAGTGATTAAACTACTGGAGATTCGCTTCAAGTAACTAATGATATTATCTCAGCGCGCCCGCTCCCATGACAATTCTTTACGAGCTATACCAGCAGCGTCCCGACATTATCACGAATAAAGAGGTCTACATCGATGGCGGAGTCACCCGAGGCACCGACGTGCTTAAAGCATTATGCCTTGGCGCCCGCGGTGGCGGACTTAGCAGAGCCTTCCTCTATGGAAATAGTGTATGGGGTGAAGCCGGCGCACGGCGAGTCGTGCAGAATAAGTTCCTTTGTTTTGTCTGCATTTATTTTATCTAAGCTGAACACAATCCAAAACAAATCCAGTCATGCGAGAAGAAATTGGGACCGGGATGAGACTTCTCGGCGTAATGAGTATCGATCAGCTTGCTCCAAGCCTTGTTCGTTATGTCGATAGATTGCCGTCGAAGTTATAACGAGTCTGAACTCAACCCTTCAGGATTGGCCTCTATATAGAGTTGATGAATGGCCTTCTATCCATAGTATTAATGAGCTTGGCACACATTTGTCTGTTCCAATATGTAGTCTTATCTACATTTCAGGATGGGTTNAAAAAAGAAACTGAGATTCTTTGGATTGAAATGCACCAGCCCTAGTGGAATCGCCACAAATTAGCGTTCAAGATAACATGGAATATTTTGATAATATATTGAGCGGGATATCTAGAGGCTCCTCACGCTGAGTTGCATTTTTCAGCTTCCAGGCTTATCATTGAGAAGCTTGTTTAATATCATCGAATTGCAGTAATTGGCAACCTCGGATCGGAATTCGTCATGCCATCTTCTGAGTGCCTCAGACAGGACACCGTAGTAACGCAAGATCCCACGCATTAATGGACAGAAATTAAGGAAACAAAAATACACAGGTAACAGAGTATAACAAGATGGCATCGTCCCAGCAGCTTATGAATGTCAAATGTAGGAGACGGTCATGTTCCATCCTCGTTTAAGCGTGAAACCGTCCAAAGCTTCCTTGGCCACGGTCGCAAGCTCTGGGGAATCGTAGACGACTTGCGCCATTTTGACATTTTGACCCGCAGCATTTGGATTCGGTGATTGCGCGACCTGGGTTGAGAGAAAACCTTGGTACCTGCGCATGGGAACAACCATTTTAGCACAATATCTCTCGGCAAAATGGGTGCTGACTGTTGAAATAACACCCCCAGAACGTCGCCTGTGACTTCCATAGGTAGATTCGTACATAATAGCTGAGCCGAAGGCCGCTGTTGTATGGGCGGCACCACTGCTCAATTTGTTATTAGTGATATAAGTCGATGCGCATGGAGATTGGGGGCAAAACAGGCGCACCTGCTTGCTGAGACTTCTGGCCCCCTGAGTCATCGTCATCTTCAAGCTCCATCTCCTCCCCATCATCCTCCCCAGCTGGCTTCTCGCGCTTAGGCTGGCGCGTGCCGTCAGTCATCTCCTCGTCCTCATCTCTACTACGTTTCTCCGCGCTTGGCGCAACATCCTCTAAGAATGAACCATTTTGAAGTGCTGATCGTGTATTGACAGGATTTGGAGGAATGAAGTCTGGGTCCTCTCTGCGAAGCACGGCATATGATTTTGTTTTGGCATAGTGGATATGCTAAACCTCCTGCGTCAGTTCGTTGAGGTCAAGTAAGATAAACGAATTCACTAACTAATGGCTTATCGTAGAATAATATCCCCTCACAAGCTCGCATGGCAGCAGTAGCTTCAGCCAGATCAGCAAAGACTAGAAATGCTTGCCCTTTCATTTTCTTGCCCTTCTGAGCTACAACATCGATGACTCTGCCATATGTCATAAACAGTGCAAAAAGTTGGGCGCGGAGCTCATCCTTGTTGATCTTATCATTCAGGTTGTTGATATACAGCGTCGAGTTTGGAGCTGCAGAGTCAGACATGTTCAAGTGGGTGGGCACTGCGTCCGCGTTACTTCAAATTGCAGACAGTATGCAAATCAAATCGATCGACAGTATAGTATTTATTTCCCACGAAATTTAGTAACCAATTATAGATCGCTTTTATTCGCGAAAAAAAAAAAACGCGACATTTGCTCTTTGCTTTCGGACGTGCTCTCATTCTACTCGAACGTGCGTCTTTGATATCCTCTGAAATCCNTTTTTCTAATGCAAAGATATCTTTCACCAGGAAAGAGACGCGTAGGGGCGACTTCAACGCGAAGTCAAATTCACACAATACTAGCAGGTCGTGTATAGCCTGATCCGTATTCTTTGTTTCCAACTAACTAACTACTTATCGTATTTCACAACACGTAGCACCATCTCGGCGTTTTTGACAACTTCCCCTCTCACCATGAACATCGAACGTGCCCCAGCATGGCTACCTGCTTACATGGTCCCATTTTTTACCCTGTCCTACCCCACAGACCCCCCAGCTGCGCCAGACTCATTCCCAACGTCTTACTACTACTCGACAGGAATCGTTGACGGATGTTTTGTCATAACTTGCATAGCCGTGATGGCGCTTTTGCGGGATGTTACTAGGGTATTCCTTATGGAGCCGTTCGCGCACTGGTTCCTCACTAGAAACCAAGCAACAGTATGTGAGGCGGTCAATGGCACTATTGAAGGTGCCTCAAACGGTATGAAAAAAAAATGTTAACGCATCGTTCGATGACAAGGGTGCAGCGGCGCGTAAAAGAAGGAAGGAAGAACGAAAGATGAAGAGAAGTGTGCTTCGCTTTGCTGAACAGTCTTGGTCTGTAATCTATTACAGCATTAACTGGACCTTGGGTTTGGTGCGATTGCTTGATATTCCGCTTTTCTCTGGCTTACTTCGGATTCATTTTCAGTATATCCATTGGAACCTTCCGACCGCGCCCATGAATTTCACAAGCGTCTGGATGAATTACCCTCATATCCCACTTCCTGAACCTATGAAAGTATACTACTTGACCCAGGCGGCATTTTACATGCATCAAGTTCTTATTCTGAATGCCGAAGCTCGTCGCAAAGATCATGTCCAGATGATGACACACCACATCATAACTATCGTACTCGTAGTTTTATCTTATTTCTACAATGTTCAACGAGTTGGTTGTCTTGTCATGGTCTTGATGGACTACTGTGATATATTCCTCCCAGTATGTCTAAATCTATCTAGACGTAGACCCGCTAACTTTATCGAAAACAGCTGGCGAAAATGTTCCGCTATTTATCTCTTCCTAGGATATGCGATGTGACATTTGTGTGGTTCCTCATTTCGTGGTTTGTCACCAGACACGTTCTGTTCATTCTTGTTATCAAGACTGCGTACATCGATGCTCCGACACTGCTTCCCTTCCTCTGGATACCTGAAGAGGGTCAGTACTTAACAAGAGAGGCTCTTCTTGGGTTAAACGCTTTATTGGTTTCCCTGCAAGTACGTTTTCTTGACTTGCTAAGAAGAAGAAATAAAGAAACTGACTTTTTGTGTTCAAGGTCATACAGATGATTTGGTTTGGTATGATCTGTAGAGTCGCATGGCGTGTAATTAGCGGAAAGGGTGCAGAGGACACCCGCAGTGACGATGAAGGGTATGAACTCACTATCTCTCGCAACAGATTCGATACTTATTGTTTATTGCCTTAATCATTAGCGATGCGGAAGCTCCTGAGGAAGCTGCAGAAGCCTCTATATNCCCCCGACTCTACGCTAAAAAGGCGACGCTAACAACTGGCTAATGCAAGATTTGCGCTGATGATTTATGATGGACATACTTTTTTTTCTGCTCCTTGTTGGGCTTTGTTCAGTTAAAATGGAGTATTAGACTGTACTGTGCTGGCGCGTGCCTCGTCTAGCGAGTGACAACTAGAGACTGATGATATTCACAGACAAGACGAGAGGCGTGAAGGTATCAGAGGAAGAGGTATATGTACCGACAGTGATATCAGGTTGGAAAAGCGCAAAAAATGGCTGGGAAAGGGAGCCATGTGCGTTCCAGACAACGATGCTTCTGAAAGACTTTGTATACGCGAGCAAATGGCGAGAGCTTTGTCGGAGCATTGCTGGAACGTTGTTGCGTCGCAGCCCGCCGTCGTGTCAAAAGTATGGATAGATGCTATCACCGTGTTAGCATCTTTTTCGGACCTCCCGCTTCCTGAATTGGCGGTCACGAGCGTATGTATTTGTATTTGCGCAAGAAGTCTTGACCAAGTTTAGCAATATTAATATAAATATCTGCGTGAGACACAAGATGTATCAACAGACGATTGCCCCAAGCAGCCACCCAGAAAGTAAGCAGTTTAGAAGCATAGCAGGCGTACGGAGACCTCGCGGTGACGATGGTGTCTGGACGGCGCTCCTTGGAAACTTTAGTATAGCCATTTTTTACAACACATCTTTCGAAGGTAAGTTACCAGTAAAGTGAGATGGTGAGCTGGCGGTGGAGAAACAGGTGTCCGTTTCGAGGAAGATCTCAGCCCTCCCGAGACAAGAATTGATATACGAAGATCTCAATGTATACGAAGCTGGTGGCACATGACACAGACGAAAGAAGGGGTATAATGGCTCTTGATTGAAGGCGGTAAAGGTCAACCTGAATCACAGCTTTATAGAATTTAATGCTGTCGTAGTCGAATAGAAGTAGCTGATTGCTGGTGTTGGTAGTTATCGATGGCAATGTCGTGGGTTAAAAGTCCCAAGTTTCAACAAAAAATTTCGAGAGATCAAACAGTCGATGATCGTCTCGGTCTTGAATGGAAACCAGACTTAGCAAATCCCGCTCAAAATAAAAAATAAGGCCAGCGCGCATGTCCACAGAACTAGCAATGTGTACTTTCTTCAGCGCAGTCTCTCCCGGGAGTAACGGAGAAGCCTAGATCAATTTGTCGGCGTGGGTGCCATCGGTGCCATCTGGAACCAATATGTCTATTCAGATTTACATGTAGTATTCGAAAGGAAATCCTTATCAATTATGTCCCTCTTCAGGCCCCAATTTTGAGGGGCTCATTTCTGTTGACTTCTGCTCTGCGAATTTCCGTTAGTGACGTGAGATGGGCGAGGACCAGCGCTACTCCGCCAGCCACTTCCAGCACACCGGTGAAGATGATGAGGTGAACAAACTTCTGTTGCGTGAAGGTGGGAACGAAGGCGCCTGCAGTAGGGGTTCCAACAAGTGCCGCTACGGCTACGAACATTTAAATTGATCCTACAGGAAAGTCAGCAAAATAAAATGCCATCTTCACACATGTCCGTACTCACCCAGCCTGGCGCCAAATTTGTCCACAGGTGACCTTACACCCACATAAGCAGGAAGCAGAGTCACAAAAGCACCTGGGAGGTATCGTTATATACATATACGAGAAGAGTATCAAAAGCAGACCTCAACCGGAAAACAATCCGTAGAGCGCGCTGAAAGCCACAATAGGCCCAGTACTCGGAAAAGGAAGCCACAATACAAAGACAGTCAGTGCAGACAGTAATGTGCATGGAAGCAGGACTTCCAGGCTATTGGCAACGATATGAATGATATGCGGATCCGCAAATTGTATGGAGACTTACACTCCAAATCGATCCGCCAAGATTCCGGGGATAACTCGAGCGGGAATTCCGAACGCATTAATTATGGCCAGCAGGTATTGCGACAAGTTTGAATCTACACCATGTAAATTGGCATAAAGCTGTACGTAGAAGTAGGGAATAAAAAGGGCATAGAAATATCTTTAAATGTGATGTTAATATCGTCTCATGGAGTGGGAAACTTCTACACACAAGAACGAGCCGATGGCGGCCAGCACATATTGAGGATCTTTAAAACCTTGCAGATCGATAATGCCTCGAAGCGCAATTTTATTTTTCAGTGGAAGTCTGGTTTTCATAGTCAAGCAAGCGACAGAAAGGCAGCCAAGTGCAGTGAAACCAGATATTCTGACCGCCCAAGCAAATCCGACACGTAGTATTAGGTTCTGGATTATTATTGGGTAGATCACTCCCCCAGCGGATGATCCGGCGCCTATAAGACCCATTCCTAGCGCACGACGACGACAAAACCAATGCCCGAGAACGGCAAGACAAGGCGTAAAGCTAAAGCACGATCTCAGAACATAAAGCATTGAGTGTTAAGTAGATGGATTTAACATTAATGAATTTCCTATTCCAAACATAAGGCCTTGGACCAGGAAAATTTGGTATAGTTCATTGCAGAAGGGGATGATCATCATAGCAAGGACTATAATCAATGTTCCAAGCGGAAGTAAAATCTTGAGAGCTCGGCCGTTAGTACGCTCTCCAGAGAGGTCCAAAAAGGAGGGGACTTACTCTTAAACCAAACGTATCAAATATTCGGCCCACTATCGGGCCCAGTCCATATAACAAGAACAATTGAAATGCGCCTATTATGGATATGGTAGACGATGAGGATTGAGTCAATAGAGTGGTCGTATAGTAGTCCTGGAATACACCCTGCAGAAAATCGTTGTAAAGCTTCATTAGCATCGACACTACCCGCTCGCAGACTCATACAAAGTCAACATACATATGAATTCACAATTCCAAAAGACGAGAACATGGCGAGGGAACTCCCAAACACGACCAGCCAGGCCTGCCTTCCGCCATCGGGTATCTCATCAGTAACAGGAGCTACAGCAGGCAAGACGGTTGCAGTATTAGCCTCAAGGTCTGCTAAGGCGTCCGACGCTTCGTTTGCTTTGCTGAGAGACATCTTCCCGGCAAGAAGTGACAGAAGGAAGCAAGACTAGGAGGGTCATATATAACACAGGGAAACATGGCAGGTGTGAAGTTGAGTTCGTTTACCTATTAGCTTAACACATTAGTACTACAAAAGACCGCTTGAGGCTCGCCGCCACTGGAAGCGCGGACCTCGCGTCAAGACGAAATTAATATTGACCAGGAATAATTCACTAAAAATTCTAATCGTGCGTTCATCTCGGTATTCATTTAGTGTTAAGAACAACAATTAATATTGAACAATTGCATTCGTCTATGGCGCTCATGTTTCTCGCACTTCTCTTCTTAGGTTCGACATACACGGCCATGCATCAACAGCACNAAAAAAATTCGTTTGATCAGTCGACTCCCCCGCACCTACATCGTACAACAATCACAGGCAGATATTTTAAAGTAGCGAGGCGTTGGTGACTGGCCACGTGCTGGTTGGGATTGAGTAGTGCTACATTAGCATTAGACAGAAAAATAAGCTCAGAACCAACTTACTATAAATTATCTGACCGTCTGTAGCCATATTTGTGAATGAAAGGGTCGAGCTCTTTCGGTCCCCGGGAGCCGTACGGATATTGAAGTGGTTTCGGCGCAGGTCCATTCTTCCCCTCTATCCAATGAAGGATGGGCGTGAAAATCTGCGCATTGTGATATTTCAATATACGCCGTCATTATTGTATCGCACGACACAACCACTCACTTTCCAGGCAACGTCCAGTTCATCGTCTCGAACAAAATTCGAGTGGTCGCCTTTCAGAGCATCAAGGATGAGGCTCTCGTACGCTTCGGGGATCTTCGAGTCGCTGAAACGGCGCTTGTATGTGAGATCCATCTCAATCGGCACTGCACGCGTGCTGAGCCCGGGCGTCTTCGTGTTGAGTTTAAGGTAAATCGATTCAGTAGGTTGGATACGGATCACAAGCTCATTGCGCGAGATGTCCTTGAAAATACCCTGTGTCACGTCTTTATACTGGATGCGGATCTCGACCTTTGCTTCGTTTAGAGCTGGATGGAGAATGGAAGCTCAGCACAAGTGCGGTCATAATTTATTTCTAAAATATTCACCTTTTCCGGCTTTGAGAATAAAAGGTACGCCCTCCCACCGCGGGTTGTTAATCCAGAGTGTTGTGGCAGCAAACGTCGGGCAAACAGAGTTGTACGGGACTGTCTCATCGTCGAGATAACCAGGCTTCCCGTTTGCAGCAACATACTGACCAAGGAGCGTGTCGCCATGCTCAATGGGCGGGATTGCACGAAGAACCTTGACCTGCCGTCGTCATGACGTTGAGATTGAGATCCCATTCTAATAAGAGATTAGATAGCTGATAAAATTCGCATACCTTCTCATCGCGGATGTCCTCGGCCGAGAACGACACTGGACGCTCCATGGTGAGGATGCTCAGCACCTGCAGTAGATCTGATACATACTGTTAAGCAGTATAATTAGGTGAGGATTAAAGAACGGATAGCGCACGGTTCTGCAGAACATCACGGATGATGCCAAATTCATCAAAGTAGCCTCCACGGCCCTCGGTGCCGAACGGTTCTTTGAATGTTATCTGGACATTACTGATGGAGTTTTTGTCCCATCCTGACGAGAAAGCAACATTCGCAAAGCGAAGTACAAGCATGTTCTTGACCATCTCCTTTCCAAGGTAGTGATCAATGCGAAACGTCTCGTCTTCCGTCCAGTGCTCTTTGAGAGAACCAAGTAGCTCGCGAGAAGACGCCGAGTCCTTTCCGAACGGCTTCTCGATAATAATTCTGTTTACTCCCGACGCATAACAGTTCACTCGGAGGTGCTTTGCAACAGGAATAAACACACTTGGCGGGAGCGCAAGGTAAAATAAGCGGTTACGGGACTTTGCTGTGTACTTGTTCTCTACTTCTTCGAGATGCTTGTTGAGCTCCTTGAATGCGCCAGTATCTTCATAAGAGCCTGCAATGTACGTCGAAAGCTTCTTGAACTCCTCGATTTTGGCAGAAACCTCTGGATCATTGTCTGGGTTCTTGAGGTTGGATGTTAAGCGCTTGTGGTACTCGACCTCGTCCATCTTTGTCCGTGCATAGCCAATTATATGCACATCTTTAGGGAGGTAACCCATTTTGAAGAGCCCAAATAGAGCTGGGAACGTCTGCGANGGGGGTGCGATAACGACATCACAGGCGGGGATGGGTAGCTCGGTCAGCTCTGCTATCACTATATGCTAGGCTCGCATCGCGACCGGCGATACCGCGCAGTCTAAAGCACGCACCTTCTTCTTCGCGAGGTCACCAGACGCGCCGAGCACTATCGGAGAACACGATCGCTCGTCGTTAGCGCGGGATGCGTGGTCGACCCCAGTGCGCGGAGGGAGATGACCCACCGATGATGATTGTATCATCCTTGAGCTCTGCATGGGAACCCCCCATTGACGGGATGCTGCCTGTCTTTGCGGCCATCAGAGCGTCGTGCGTGTAAAATGAAGAGGAGATGTGTGTTGAAGTCGTTGGTCGTTGGTGCTGGGTGAGGGAGACTTGGGGGCAGTCTCACGCTGGTGAATTGACTGGAGTAAAATGTGCTGAGTGATCGCCCGAGCGAGAGCGAGTGACAAAGAGTGACACAATGCGTGACCCGATCGGCCGGGCCCGGCCGGCATATAGACACGTGAGTGATGACGGTGCAAAATAAACACGATTGCACATAGTTACTAGTAGTCGTAAGTATTGCAAGTCAAAATACAAATGATAGCAGCAATATAGCGCAGAACAGCATCCATCCTGCAAGATAGTCATAATATAATACACCCGCTCGAAAACCACCTAACGAGGAAGGCGCGCTTAGCAACATGGTAAATGATCCGGCTCCACTGTGCGTGTCGAGACACTTCGTGCTCACCAATTGCTATTCAGTTGTTCAATCCAGTGTACAACTAATCGTAATCGGCCTCGTGATGATCTAATCACCAATAACTTCGCCTTCTCATGCTCGTCTATTGGTAGCACCTAGAAATTTCCCATCCATGGTGCACCGCGTTCGGCCAATGAGCGTCGAGTGTGAGAACACGATGTCCGACCCTAGCTCACCTGCGCCATCCAGAATGTGAAGCTACTAGCATCGGCCGGCATAGGTCCATATGTGTTATTAAGTCGCTGTACTACCCAAGGTGCAGTTCCGTTTCGTAGCTGTCCAATGAACGCATGGCAGACTGCTAATAATTCCTCCGTAGTGGGTTGTAATGTCAGGGGGGGACACTAATGAAGGGGACGGACTTGACGATGGTGATTCCCCCGAGCCGCTAGATTGTGCCGAGAGCATCAATGCGATGCTTCGTTCCGCCTCATCCTCAAGTTCTTCAGGAATATCATCCACCCTTGAAAATAATCTTTAAGACAAGCTCCTAAGATATTGAATTAAGAATCAGAAATCAAAACCTTTCAATTCGTCCAACCATATAACCGTCCAGTGTTCCTGTTTCCAGAACACGAAACCGATAGATCCCCCAAGTCTCGACCATACTCCGGCCGTCAGGCAGCATTTGGACACTTCGTATCTCTAACATGGTTCCGTAATCACCTCCAGAAGAGCCAACAGTCCGCGGAGAAGTTATCATCCCAAAGCAAGGGGTGGGCGACTCAAGACAGCGTCGCAACATCAACCGATACCTGACAGGATGTGGGAGATAGTAAGGACATAAAAATCATAAGCGGTAACGGATGATGGATGTGCAGTCCTTAATGGTGTGGGCAATGTGCTACCCATCAATTCATCGGAAAAGCCACAGTCGGAAAAGCCACAGCGACACGAGAAAAGGGATAGAAAAGACTTCTCTAATACTCACCGAGGCTCGAAAAAATGCAGAAGCGTCGGCATGCCCGGAAAAGACAGTTGATAAACAAATATTGGCGTATCAAGACGAGTATTTCGCTCTTCGTCTTCAATTGAGCGACCTCGTTCTTCGTATATTTCGGGAAATGCCTTCAATACTTTATATATCGGAAGAAAATAGGACATCAAAAAATGCATAAAAATATTAAATCACAAAAACTCACAAAGTGCGAGGATAACTTTGTTGTATGGATGGTCCTGAAAATAAGAGAATGGCGGCATACTTTGGCGACATAGTGGACATTTTGAGCCATGATCGAGAGAACGCTGAAGGCATTTCGCGCAGAAAGTCTGAATAGTCGTTAAAATACATATATCAAGTCCATGAGAATAGAAGACATACGTGCTGGCAAGGCGTTGTCACGGGTTGGTAGAGCAGCATGTAACAGATTTCACAAGCAAAGCTCTCCTGTAAATCTTTATGAAATCGATCCTCGAGCTCCTCTCGGGTCGCAGGAGTCGCTCGAGGACGCTGGTGATGGATTCCCTCGGAATGTTCATCCGTCCTTAGGCGCTTGTAGGGCTTCGAACTTGTTCGTCGCCGACGATCTAAGCTGGAAGTGGACGCAGACGCGCTCGACTCTACCATCTCCTCCTCTCTGTTCCCCTCGACGTCTTCATCTGTTTCGTCATCACTGCAATTCTCTCTTCTTTCAACTCGTTCGCTGCCACCTACCTGCTTCCGCGCCTTCTCGAGAAGCCCTAGCACGCGACCTACGGAAACGTCTATTCGCGGATCAGTAACAGTAACCCGCACCTGATCCGGATGACCAGAAACAACAGGCTGGACTAGTGGAGGATAATATGCCACAGAAGATTCTGGGGGGAGATTTACGGCGAGGGATTGCTGTGCAGTTCCTGGGTGACAGGTGGGCAGGGGACAGGAAGGAATAATTGAGCCCATTGGAGGAGGGGGACCAATCGATCGCTCGCGCGCTGAAGGGACGCGAGAAGGCGTCGCTTCCTTTTGAGATGGAGAAGAAGCGTGCGTGGAAGAGGAAGAATGGTCTGTGCGGGGTCTACGGACATGTCTAGAGCAGACAGTATGGCCGCAGTGAAGGGTGGTTGGCGCTACGAGGAGAGCGGGTGGAGAGCAAGCCGGGCAGTGCAGAAGGGGCGCGTAGATATCTGCAGGGTCGTACATGACGACAGGCTTAGCGTCAGAGATAGGCGTTGCAGGAAGGGAAGTAAATGAGAGCCGGGGAGAGTTGCCCGACCGAACATGTCCTGACAGACGCTGTACGGGGTGATCAGCATCGTGTACGCGCAGGAGACGGCACTCAGGCTCAGACCCAGACCATGTACCCGCGGGCGTCCTTGAAGTTGTCTCTGTCTCTGTCTCTGTCTCGATGACCGTCTGTCGATGAGATGCGAGAGCGGCATTTCCCGTGCGCTTGGAAGTCCCTCGATCGGCGCCGACGCCGACGGTCACGTCGCTCAGGACGTTGGCGTGGGCATGAACATCGTCTGGAGACTGCTCAGACTTGTCGTTGAGGGTATGGACAGCGCCATGTTCTACGGGGGTCATTTGCTGGACGATGGGAAGAGTGAGCAGGCGTCATGCCCAGGTTTTAAAGCTTGCGAGCAGTTGAGCGTCGAAGGATCGTGTCGGAGTCTAGCTGACATAAGCAGAGGTCTCTTCATCTTCATGGGCTCTGTATGGCTACGTTTACTACCATTAATATTAATATTAATCGCGATCCCCTTCTTCGGGCGCTGATGTTTTACTTGTGGAGGGTCAGATATCGCCATGACCATGGATTTTGTTAAAACGGAATTACCCAAAATTAACAAAAATTAAGTACTCAATATTATATATATATATATTAAGCAGCACGTGTCGGCTAAGCTTGCCTGCTTGCCTGCTCACTCCCATCCGCAGATGGCGGCACGCCGAGCGGACCCTTCCCGTCTCTCGTCGCCGCCTCTTTCACCGACGCTCTCAGCTTCTTCTGCATCCTACTTCTCCCCTACCCGTCCCCACCAGCTCAAGTCTCAGATCCCCGGACTCCCGAGGCGTCTCCTAGTACCGACCTGTTCTGTCTCCTACCCTCCTCCACGGCCTCTGGAGCGTCCTGTCAAAGCAAAAGTCAGACCGAGAGCGTACTCGGCTCCCCCACAGCCTTTGCCAGCAACAAGTAAAGACAACGAGCAGCGCTACTTTGACTTTGACTGTCGTTTCCAAGTCGTAGAGGAGAATGTGCGACTTTCGGGATACCAGATATTCGCTGTCGAGAAATGGTGTGCTCTTTACTCCCACTTACAATGCGTTTCCTGTACTTATCTCACGCGTTGAAAGGATTGTAGAGCGGACAAGAAATACTACCCTGCTTGTCGTATACACCGGGGATTTAAAGGACAAGGTCCGTTGTTTATTGCATTACTCGGTTTCCTGCAAGCTCGTGTTTACTGTTAGGCAGATCACTGTCACCGCGCTTGCACCTGCGTTCCATCTTCATGGTTCCGAGGCAGATGAGGAATGGCGGAGGGTCGTCCATGATCTCCGCAGAGATGGTGCTCGACCTCGAGAAGTACGCAAGGGTGATACATAATTATTTCGACCATTTGTTGACTCAAGTTTATTTAGACTGACAGAGGTATTATCATGGTCACGTCGCTTGCCAATTTTAGGTCCGACTACACGGTAGTGTACATTCCGGAAGGCGACTTTTCTGCCCACCGCGAACAGCTCTACGTAAACATCAACCTGATGCGCATGGGATGCAGCGGCCGAAGCGCGCTGACTCTGCAAGAACCTAGGTACGGTAGCTATTGGCTTATCGGTCGTATGNAAAAAAACTCTCATGAATATCCACCCCTTTGCAGTGACACGACCAAGGGCCGCTTTATCTCCATGTATCATTTTGGCGACGCTATTCGGTCGTTCGAACGTTTCAAGCAGACTGTCCTGGAGCTAGTAAAACTCATTCAATGTGGCCTTTCTCTGTTTGAGATGTTTTCTATCGATACCGAAAGACAGGACGGCTTGCTTTGCGATCTTACGGTAGATGGCATTCAAAAGTGGGTTGCTGAAACTGGAGAGCCATACATGAATGTTGAGGTGAATATCTCNTTTTTTCTCATGATATGTAAAATTACTTGTTGACTAATTTCGCGCAGCCTATGGAAAGGATCGCAGATCCTTCTACTGTAGCGGCACTCATCAGCCTAATTCTTTCCACGCGCAACAAGCTGAGCGTTATAGGGTTCCAAGCCATTCCGAAAGACCCTTTTCTTCATCCTCGGCGCTTCATTCGCGCTCTCGCTCATTTTGTAAACCAACGGCTTAACCAAATTTCAGCTGCAACACCTACAGGCGGTCCCATGATATGTCATCATGCATACCTCAATCTTATGCTCATCAAGCACATCGACATAGGGTATAAGAAATATCGCTCTTCTGATGCGTACAAGCTGCATCGCGTCGTGCTTAACAAATTAGATGATATCACTACTGCGACAACTTCCGCTATGGCATCATCTAAGGGCATGAGACACGCAAAGTCTTTGTCCATGTCGCTAACATCAAAGGAGAGAGACGCAGAGAGTCTTTTGGACAGTACCTCGGACCTTGCAACGTTCGTCGGTAAAGTGGCATGGCTTCGCGGAAAGGATTGCCCTTCAAGTGTGCGTTACTTGTGGACAGGGAGGCTCGACCAATTGGAGAGAAAGAGACAAGAGTGCATATGGAGTGACGCAGAGGAGGAAAAGGAAAAGGAAAAAGAACGCGATAAAAGTGAGTCGGATGAGGATGGCAGCGTCCGTCCGTGGCCGAACAAAATGCAGAAAAAAAATTGAAATTTGGGCGGGGTAAGTCAGCGAAATATGGTAAAAGAATGCTACTGACCGACTTGATTATCTGTTTATAGACGGGAGTTTGGAAAAAATAAACCAAAGAAGAGTAGCTTAGAGTTATCTAATAAGTCTGCGAAGGACGAGAGTCCAGACAATCCACGTAAGGACGTGACAAACACAGGCCCAGTTCCCTACGTCGTAGTATCACGGTAATGATTATCTTCTTTGGTATTAAATATCTTCTAATGATTCTTCTTATAGAGATCCTGAAGAACCGTTGTCTGGATTTAGCAGCGGACAGGCTTCCCCGATTTGTGCGCTACTTAATCAATTTACTGTAACTGACTGCTTGATTAAAATTCCATAGCCCCGTCTAACTCGATGTATGCTCTTGGGGGATTCTCTTCCGGACAAGCCTCAGCGCTCGGAATCAACGAGGAGGAATCACATCGTCGTCGTTCTCAATTTAACTGGAAGTGGTATCCGACTATCACTCCCCGGCTCAGGCGCAGCGCCAGCTGGTCGGATCCGGTCAGTGCAGAACCACTAGTAGAGGAGCTAGGCCTGGATTTGGAGAAAGTGCGGGCTGAAGGGTTCGCCTCGGCGTTAAATCTCGATATTGCTCCCCTTTCTGCGAACCCTGAAGAATCATCCGCTGGTAGTTTGAAGAGTGCGAGTGACAAGAAGCGGAAAGTGCCGTTTCTTTTAAGGAGGAAGAGGTGATATGTTTTTTCAAATTGAATTGCTTGTGGACATCGCTCAGGCATGCATTTTTAAGGTCGTATAGCTTCGACGATCGAGTTTTAAGGGATCAAGATGTTTTGTCAACAGAGCTCATGCAAGTGGACGTAGACCTATGTGCACAATGTTTAATTATGCACCAACGGAAATTTTACGTTCGGGCGGTCATTGCTGCTCTTCAGGTAAATGTCCCTGATTCGTTGCGTGACTTAGAATATATAAGAATGTTAATAACATTTATTCGTCAGGCTTTGGTTGAGACAGCTTCAGCATCCAATGAAGCTCTTCGAGATTACCAAGAGGAGCATTCGAGTCTCATACAAAAGCTAGAAAACGACTGCGAGATAGCCGAAGACATTGAAAAGTCTGTCTACGCTGCAAATGAAGCACACGCAGAGACCGACGCGCTCCTGTACGAAGCAAGCTTTCTTGACGTGAGGGCCCTTTGGCGGATGGCGCAGGGTCCGCGCATGCGCGTTTTTACAGTTCGCGACCGCGTGTTCGGCACGCGGGGGCGGCGGCGCGAGTCCGACTTCGCAGGCGAGTATGGGCGATTCAATCGTGTGCAGCGAAGACTTGATGGGCACGAGCGGCTTGTGGATTTCCGGGGTCGCACGGAGAGCGATGTGGAGGAGGAGAGTGGGCTTCCTGATGATGTGCATCTGGACGAGGATAGCGAAGATGAAGAGGACGATGAGCGGGAAAACAGGGAGAGCGCAGAAGAGGGACAGTTACAGATGCTGAGCCACTGGCTGCTTACGCTGTTCACGAAGTGGGGGAGAGTGCTGGGTGTTCGTGGGGCAGTGCCCAAGGCTACAGACCCAGGTGAGCAACCGGTGACAGGAGAACATAAGGAACCGGAAGTCATCGATGTGGATGAGGTCAAGGCCGTCCCCCGAGCATCAGTACCAAGTAGGTCCAACGGCTTCCATCACAGACTTAGTACCGTCGGGGAGGAGGACGAACACGAACTACTGATGACACCGACTTCCGAGAAAAAAGCACTAATCTAACAGACTTAATTCTTAATCTTGTACACGAAATGTATGTGATTTTATGCTTTCAAGTTATGCCATGATATTCGTAGACAGTCCATGCATGTTATATATTAATCGCAATTAAATTTATTTTTGGACATCTAGGTGGAGACCCTCAGCAGATAAAACAAGCCTTACATCAGAGAGCAGTCTGCTTCAATAGTAGACCCGTCTACTTTTTCACAACCTTGCCCTGCGATTTCCGCAACTGACGCTTACGGTCACGCTCAAGCTCCTTCTTTTGTTCCGCCGCGCTCAATTTACTTATACGCTCTTCCTCTGCCCTTCTTTTCGCAGCTGCCTTGTCGAGCTCTGCCTCTTCCTTGCGCTCCGCCTCCGCCTCCTTTCGAAGCGTCTCATCAAGCGTCTCGCGCGTCTTGCGCAACTTCGTCTTCGTTTCAGGGCGCAATGTAAATTTAGGCGACTCGAGCGTGTCGATTAGCGCGAAAACAGCTTTGACGAGCGGTACGGTCGCACTGCTTTCTGAGGCGGGCGGGACGCGGAGTGTTAGGATGACGCGGCGCTCACGCTCCTCGGTTGGGATAGGGTTGAGCGGGCGTTCGCGCGGCTGGTCTGTGATCTGGAGAAGAGGATGATTCAACCNTTTTTTGACCTGTTTTCGCTTCGTACTGACAGTGAGCGATTTGACATAAGGCTTGATGGCGGGATCATTCAAAACTTGAGCAAGGTTGAGCGGACCAGATGTCTTCAGAAGAGTCTCCGTTATGTCTGCGAACTCTGCAGGATCGTTAGCGGATGTGTGAGCTTATCGCTGTTCTTTGACATACCTGACATGACACAATATCCACCGCCAAGAAGAGGGCTTTCGGTTGTACGAGCGAAAGTCTAAAGGTATGATACCTCGAAAATCAGCTCAAGATTTTCAAAAATAAAAATGCAAATATATTTCACCAAATCCCATCTGCCCCGCTTGACTTTCGCCAGGTAATCCTTCGACGCGATTCCCCAAACGAAAGCCGGGGTCGACGCCGACGGAAACAGCTTAAAGTCCAGCTCTAGATCATCTTCGCTTGTATTGACAAGGTCAATCATTCCCCAAGCAAAACGGTACGCCATCTTCGCGAGGTCATGACGCGGCAAGAGCGAGAAGACCGAGTGTAGAGACGCGACGTTCCGGCGTCCGGTGGAGAAATTGAAGTAGTCGCTATAGCCATCGGCGACGAGTCCAGAAGCACCCGTTGGTTTTGAAAATTGCTGAGAGAGAAGGGGGAGGTGGGATTGAAGCCTGAAGAATAACTATTACACGTCGCTGTTTTTGGACGGGCGGAGAAGAGCACATAGTACGGACCATGCATTTGCGCGCTTCCTGTTATTCGTCTTACCGACGAAAAAGATAGCAAAGTAAAGCGAAATGCCTAGAAGCAAGAAAGCCTCGACCTTGAATACTTTTTGGGAGAACGTTAGCAATTCAGTGCCGTTTCAATGAGTGTGGGAGGCACACGGGCAGGTCTGAATACGAGGCTCTTCCACCTGTATTCCAAGCCATCGTAGTCATAGTCAACGAACGGCTGCGTCGGGGTGAGCGACTTGGCGAGGCCGGACAGGACGTTGAGAGCCATGGTGTGCACTGTGCAACGCGCGCGTCGCGATTCTGATTCTACAGAGACGTTGTTCAGACTTACGACTTACGTACGCGCACTATGGCCACAGGTGACAAGCACGGGTCCACGTTGGATAGGATGAGCTGCTTGCTGCTGTCATATCGCTCTCGCTGAGCTCATCTATAGACCGTCAATTCTGCAACCATGTCCCAGCAAATCCCGCGTTTCGCATTTTTTTCAGTCTCGGCATTCCTGGTGAGTATTCAGTTGTGAAGAGCTATATAGCTTCTCGGTCTCAGGCTGTCCTTCTGGCTTCCATCGCTCACACCCTCCTCCCTTCGCGCAGAAACAGCACCGCATATCCCACTGCACTTGGCAGCCAGAGATGGAGGTCAGCTCCCACTCTCATCTCTCATCTTTCATAAATCAATTAGCTAGACGATCTCTTCCAGGGCGCGACCTCCGTGTCCGAGCCAACCAATTTTGGCAAAATCGTCGTAAATGCACTGGCTGCAATGACAAAAAACAGTGGCGCTATTGACCAGCGTCTTTTGCGCATGTACCTCGGCATGGCGCCCTCGTACCTCATCATGGATAGCAGTATGAACTCGGACGGCGGACTCGGAGTCGCAAGCTGGAGAACTGGCTTCTACAGATTGATCGAAGTGCTTGTTGCTTTGCACAAGCGCGGAGAGCTGCAGCTCGAAACAGTGAATGCAGCATCGAAGGCTTGTTCAGAGTGCTGGAGTGTGGCGGGCTCCTGGCGTGGATTGGAGGAATGCAAGGATACTATCCGCGAGATTGCAGGAAAGCTGAAGACATTGCTGGATGTCAATGGTCGGACGTTCCAAGGTCATCAGATATATACCCCATGATGGCTCTTCGTAAATTTGTTCTTGGATGCTGTATTATAATTGTATATTTCTCCTCATTTCTTGACACATTTTACTAAAGTCTTAATGTGGCTGCTTATGTCAGTGCGTATATCATTGTTTTTACACTTGTTAGTAGTAGCACCGTAGCCGCAGTTTCATCATTCTCGTCGCTTGTCGCTCGACGCTTTCAACTAATGGATGAGGAAGAGGTTTCTTTTTCAAGGACGTCGCCCTCGTCGGCGGGTCGTCCTCGAAGGCCGACGCGTAATCTACCTCCTTCACCCATCAACATCGACGCTGCACAGACCCATCTCAATACTGATTCAGACGCATATCCAGCACAATTAGTCTCATCTCCAGTCGATGGCCATGAGACAACGCAACTGACGCCTTTGCGTGCACACTATCTCAAGAAAGCGCTTGTTTCTCTGCAAATTGGCCGTGAGCTCGATGCAATTACCACTGCTTCATCGGTTCCCAACGTATCTACCTTGTCCTATCTGGGTCCGCCTTTCACCTTGCCCCCGCGCGAAGCGCAGCCACTCGATCTGCCTTTCCTCAAGTACGCATTCCGACAATTTGTCGCGACTTTCCCCTTTCTCGCCTCAGCCCCCAAGAACTTCTTTCCTGAGAAGGTTCAGCCCTTCGTTGCGAGTGTCCTCTCGCGCAATCTCTCGACTGCGAACGTTGTGGATGATCAGGCTGAGGACCCAGATCAGGCTGCGCGCAAGAGGATTATTGCAAAGATAGAGAAACAACTTGCGTTTGTTGTTGGCTCGGCGACGAAACTTGTGGAACCAGAGGAGGTTGTGAGACTAACACAGGCTGATTTAAACCGGCTCGAGGCTATAGCCAGGAAGCGAAATGCTAAGCACACGAAGACCAAGGAGGTTTTTGAGGTTAATATTGTTTGCATCCGTGCAGTCCTGGATAAGGGTCGTATGAGAAGCAAAGTTCATGAGGTCAGTGCCACTCCATATATGCGCGAGTTTTCGAGATGTACATATGGCCTATCAGGAATTTATTATTAGGACTAAGAGAACAAACTTCCCAGACATTTATGTCTCAAGACGTTATGGCGATTTCAAATCGTTGGCTGAAGAGGCTCGTACTTAATTTCCTCCTACGGCTCTTTAAAGCTCACGTTCAGATGTAGCTTCGGAAAAGGCACCCCGATGAACTTGTGCGTCCACCTCCTCCCAAGGATCGATCAACTGTCAGCGCGAGTGCGTCAGCGTCGACTGTAGCTGCGACGAGTCCTATGGCTTCGCGCGCATCGAATACTAGCCAACCCAACGATAGCTCTGATTCTGTCAGCTCTTTTACGACCCAGCAAGCGATCCAAAATATCCGTCTGGCACGAGAAAAAAACCGCTTAACTCTCCGTGCTTACCTTAGCTCACTTCTGAACTCTTCCGTCCTTGCCTCTTCTCCTGTTCTCCTCCATTTCCTTATCTCTAATCCAACTCTGCTGAGTAGAGATGAGCAGGAGGATGCGCTGAGAAGAGAGGAAGCAGATCGGAAGAGAGATGAGGGGCGGATACAGTTTGCTCATGAGATCGCAGCACGTGTAGAGGGTCTACGGTCTGCCGTTAAGAGTATGAAGGGAGACATCATGGGGAAAGGTCGGTCGCTTTACTTCGCTTCGGCTGATCAGAGACTCAAAATAATTAGGTGGATTGTCTCAAATATTCAGTACCGTCCGTGCAATTGAGAATGTGCGCGATCTCCCTAATGAATATCAGGCGGTTCTCGAGTGGGGCCGCATAACGTATGTTTACACCTCACTTCTGAGAAAGTTACTTGACAGTTTCATAGACTTGCCTCCACTATCTTCCAGCACTTCGTTGCTGAAGATGATGCGTCAGAAAGCTTCGCGACTCTAAAGCGGTTGCATGGTCTCATGCCTTATTTTGTCCTCAAGGGTATACTTAGGGTCAGCAACCCTGTGTCGATGATTCGAAGTTTCCTGGATCTATTCTTAGCTCAGCCTTTTGGCGGACGGAGTCTGCTTCAAAGGTCGGAGCAACCATATTCGTCTATCAGAGCACTCATTAGCTAAGCGAATCATAGAATGTTCTCAAGCTCATTACAAGAAGACGTCAGACAGTTGGAAGAAGAGATTGAAGCTGTCAAAGAGAAGATCGAAGACGACATGATCTGCGAAAAAATACGCCAATTTGTGTATGCCCCCAAGGAAATTCAGGGCGTGTACAAGGCTGATGCAGGTAAATTTATATAAAATGTAAATTTGGCATCCTGATGCTGATTTAATTGTGTAGCAGCAGAAGGGTTGAACCTACTGACCGTCGTGTTGCGCTCCGGTGAGCAGCCAGCTCTATCCCGACCACAGCTCCATCGGGTGATGCGTGCGCATCGTGCCCATGAACAATATGTTCGGCAGCGCTCCGAACTTGCTGATTCGGACGACGATGACGGTCCTCAAGACGATAATGCTTGGCTTTATGAGGACCTCTCTATTTTAACCAAGCTTTTTTCTCAGCTGCGAGACAAGGAGCAGTTGATTGAACTGATATTCGAAGTATAGTTTTTTGACCCTAATTTTTTCTCTTACTGATATTATGTCGTAGGGGACGACTGCAGATCTATTGAAAGACATGATTACAATATTCTACTCGCCACTAGCGCAAGTCTATAAGGCAGCGAGTATAGCGGACTCATTAAATGATTTACAAAACTTTATAAACGACCTCATTCGCACTGTAGAGTTGGCGGAAGAAGGTAAGTGTGTGCTGTTTAATATAATGCAGCATTGTTGACACTATACAGCGAATCAAGAAGATCCTCAACGCATTGTGCAGACGTTCATAGATCTCGTTGAGCGACATGAACAAGCATTCTACGCTTTCGTTCACAAGGTCCATTCGAAGGGCGAAGGCCTGTTCGACAGCTTGATGAAATGGATTCAACTCTTTTTGACACTATTCCAGGAAGGGTTTAACGAGAAGGTCAGCTTAGAGTACCTTCTTCCGCACGGTGGCCCGGAACGTGTTGTTGTGATGAAGGAGGTGGATGAGGTTGCATTATACCACTATAAGCTTAAGCTTGCACACGAGGACAAGCTACGACGCCGCTTCGGGAAGACACAGGGCCAATCGGAAGCTGATGCTGAGGACGAGGCGACGCAGTTGCTCGTCGATGGTATCGTGGATGATCTCAGTTTCGGTGATCTCCTTAAAGGCGATGCAGACGAAATTGAGGCTGAGGAGAGCGAAGAAGACAGAAGCAGTGAAGAGGAAACTGACGAAGATGGTTCAAACGAGTCATCGGAATACGGGTCTACTAGCGGAAGCGAGGAGTCAAATAGCGTAGAGGACAGACCTCCTAGGCCGCCCCCGAAGCCTCCTTTAGCAGGACATTCACCGCTGTCCTCTGCACATCGACAAGATCACCACACGATCCATCTTCCGGAGCCCCGTGGCCGTGACGATGCTCGAGAAAATAATCAACCTAGATTACGATCTCGTTCACGATCAATGAGCGCCCTCAAATTTATGTTTACCAAGAACAGTCACGATCCACCACCTGTGCCTTCACTCCCCGATCATATTCTCCCATCGCCACAATACAAACCTCTTCCTCCGAGCCCGCTTTCTGCCCGTTCTTCGCAAGACAGTGAGAAGATGCAGCCGCCTCGGAGACCGCCGCCTTCAAAAATGGTACCTAAAAAGAAGAAAAATAAGACTGCATTGCAATTGAAGCCGCCAGTGCTGAAAGAGATACCCAACCTCTTGCCTATCTTTGTAGAAATTGTGGGTGATTGCTCTGATTTCCTTGCTTTTGAGCTGACGTTGCCATTTAGATGAGACCGCTTTTACGATCTTCAACAATGTAAATGTAATTGATTTGCATATGAGCGTGGCTTGAATATTGTACACGGAGCTCACTAATTTCGCCTTGTAAAATGTGTTTTATAACCGCTCCTATTTTAATGTAAATGGTCTAGCAATTGGCCAAGCATAATGCACAATGATCGGTAGAGTGAAAGGTATCTTGGATCGTGATTGCCCTATGTAAGAAATGACCCGATCTACAGGCGTGCCCAGTGCGTATGATAATGTTTGTGAGTTGTACAAAAATAATCCAGAGGCATAATATATACTACAGTAAGTGATGAAGGAGTGAACGGAGGAGCAAACCGTTTCCATGTCTGGCGAATGCTTACCCGCAGACGAAATATATCGAGAAACAGACCAAGTCCGCAAATCCCAGTGCGGGACTAGACCTAAAATGCATGCGACGAAATTGTGAAGCGTTTGAACGTGTAACCGAGGAAAGCAAGATCCTTGCCCGTGCCTGTCGCGTCGCCATTCGAGGGCTCTTCCGGCACCTGTTGCAACTCGTCTGTAGGAAAGTACGATGTGTCTGTAATAGAACGCAAATGCGGCACAAAGGGCGCGTCGATCTGTCGGATCAATGGCCATTCGACACCATAGAAGAACGGGTGCGCCTTGATTTGGTCGACAGCGAGCCGCTGGTCGTGCGAGGTAATTAAACTGTCAAGCGNTTTTTTCGTTAGTAATAATAATGAGAGCACGACAGGCCTTCTGATTACCGTCGTATTAAGTCCTCGGCCTCACGGCTCAAGTGTACGTCGTCGGGAAAAGCAAGGTGGTATTTCCAATCCATTANTTTTTTTGTATGTCTCATGCGAAGACTCTGAGCAGAAAGGCGGGTATCCGACGAGACACTCAAACATAATTGCCCCTAGTGACCACCAGTCGCATCCGTTGCCATATCCATCGCGTGTGAAGATCTCTGGAGCGATATAATCTGGAGTACCGACCGTAGAAAATGCCTAAAACGAAATTATTAGCGTGCCCCTCGCAATATAAATTGTACAGTGATGATCAAACTCACCAACTTCCTTCTGTTCGCTTTCCACGTCGCAATCTGATCTTTGCTGGTCATCGTTAAATGAATGGCATCAACCATGACACTATTTCGTGCCGCCTGTGCATCAGTGGTTTTAGGCGAAGCAACAACACCGTTAGCTTGGTCCAATAACCGTTGATAGAAACTGGAATCGTGTTCTCTGTGGAATCCAGTAGAAAGGCCGAAGTCGGAAAGCTTGATGTGCCCGTCCTTGTCAATCAGGATATTATCTGGTTTGATGTCCCTACGAGAGCGCACATTGTAGAAACATCCTAGATTATTACGTCTCCTTACAAACAAGAATGGAAACGTACCTATGAATAAATCCGAGTTTATGCACGGCCTCAATCGCAAGAACGCATTCTGCAATATAAAAGCGGGTCACATCCTCGGAGAAAGTGTCGTATTTGATCAACATGGTCATTAGATCGCCACCGGGCAAGAATTCCATGATGAGGTAGAGATACGCAGCGTCTTGGAAAGAATAGAAGAGCTGTACAACCCATGGTGAATTGGACTCTGCAAGGACATCGCGTTCTGCACGGACATGCGCGAGCTTAACAACGTGTCAGTGAACGTGTGGATATAAAAAAAAAGGCTGTAGCTACTTGTTCCTTCTTCAGCATCTCCTCCTTTTTGAGTGTTTTCATGGCGTATATTTTTCCTGTGTCTGTTTTTTGAACAAGACGTACCTATATTACGAGTATTAACGACAAAACATAAGAGCATGTGACCAATCTTTACATACTTCTCCAAAGGCACCTTTGCCTATGACCTTGACTGTTCTGAAATCATCGAGACCAAGCCTCGTTCTATGCAGTCTAAGAAACGTGGATTCCTTTTTCCCGAGCTGTTGCAGCTGACGATGCTTCCGCTCATCCGTCATAGTGTTGTCTGTCTGCAGCCTCCGCTCGAGCTCAACGCGTCTTTCGAGACATGAGCAGGACAGACAGTTGCAGACGAAATTGAGCTTACTGACCTCTGATTGCGCTCGATCGCAGAATCAACGGCCACCTTGTAAAAATGTTCCAGCTTGAGCTGGGCTGTTTTTGCTTTTGGGACAGCCTCTTCAGAAAAGGCAGTAGTTGTGCGATCGAAGTAGACATAGTCTACTGGCTTCGGGGTGGGAGTGGAGGACGAGGTTGTCGAGCTTGCAAGCTGTGGCTGCAACATTTGTGGGACAGCTGAACGGGATCCGGAGGGGTACTGTTGTCGTGGCTGATTGAGATGTGCCATTGAGAAAAACCAGAAATACTATAAAGAAATAGCTATTAGCGTCTTGTAACCAACCGTTGTGTTTATGTACTGAGTCCTGCTTTTGGAAAGCATTTTACGTAACGAGAACGCGCAGATCGGAGGCTTCCTGCTCGTGCTCGCTGCCACGTCGCGACGAGCACGCGTCGTAAATGCGCTTCCGACTGACGACCAAGCCGCCTCTGAAACCACTCAAGGCCTGGTTCGACATAACTGATAGTGATTCTAGCCTAGATATATCTAGTCTCAAGGCCCAAATATGCTCTCGATTGCTGCAGCTTTCTGATGATTCCGGTGCCGGTCTCTCTGCTGTTGGACTCGAACTATCTATCGATGACTTCGTTCTTCTGGACGATTCAAGCTCGAAAGTAATCAGAGAAAATGATTTAGTCTGGTGTGTTATGTTGTTCACTTCATGTATATCTTTGCAGACCTGATGCTCGTCTCAGCATTTCGAGAAGAGCAGATCCAGCAAACTCGNAAAAAAAGAAAGGCGACGAGCGCTCATGGTGTGTGCTACCTTATGTACCTATTGTCCTTGCTCCTGATTTCTTTCGAGAGTCTCGACGGAAAAAGAGAAAGACCGCCCAGGAGCAACCACAAAAGAAACGTCAACAGCACTCATCTGAAGATGAAGACAGTTCCTCTTCCAGTTCTTCGGAAGAAGCGTCATCTAGCGCCTCTTCATCCTCATCGACCTCATCGTCTTCTTCATCCTCATCCTCATCTGAGTTGGACTCAGATTCCACCGATTCCATGTCGGAGTCGACTGTGGAAGTGCTATCGTCTAGAATAACTCAGCAGGTAAAGCATGACAGCGAGTGCGTATTCACATAGTATATTTTGTGTATTGCCATTGACTGCATTTAAAGTAAAAGGAAGAAAGGCGATTCTGTACTACCTGTCCGTCCGGGCGAAGGGAAGCAGTCAACACATAGCCGAAATGCAAGAAGACGACTTAAGCGGCTGCACGAGAAGGATCAGATGCAGGCGGAGCATGCTATTCCAAATGGATCTGCAAATGGTATTCCTTTGGGACCTCGAACATCCGCAGTGAGTACACACTCTAGAAGCTCAGAAACGCATAGGGTTCCACTTGAAGTATCCAACGCGTCAGCACAAATAGCAGGAAAGTCACCTTTTAGACCTGAGGGCGTGATTACCACACTACGGAATAAGAACAAGAAAAAGGGGTTCAATAAGACGATGACAGACGCGATTCCTCAGAAAATAATATTTTCGGAACAGAATGACGTTCCGCGTATCTCAACGGCGTCGACCTTTTCTTCTGATATACCTGCAACACCAACAGCACTGGATACACAAGTACCCCGTTTGGTCACACCATCGGAAAAACAAACATTAGGATTACTACCTTCAAACATGTTCGTTACGTCTGTGGAGGTCGAAGGGGCATATGATCGAAAGAAGAAGAAACAAAGGTTTCAATATGGTTATGAAGATGATGCGTTGCCACTAGAGCATGGTGAACCGGTCGCAGAAATTTGCTCGACGAAAACGAGTGAGGTCGGAGTGGACTGGACTTCGATTGAACAGACATGGGATAATTTTACAAGTGTCACTGATGTATCCACGCTACTGCCCGGCGTGGTAATTGGATGGAAGGTTCGTTGCTCTTCTAGCGTCTTCGTATATCTGCTAACAGGATTCTCTGTATTGTATTGTCATTTCTAGGCTCTTGCGATTAATCCGGTGACATTCACTCCAGAGTCGCTTGTGCATCTGGGTCGCATTAAAGAGACTGGCTCTACGTCAGAAATTAGGATTGTTCCAATCCGACGGCCTGGTGCAAGCCAGATATCGTTTGGTGCTTCGAATGCTGAAGATGTGGTTGAAGAGAATACGGAGGTTGATGATGTTGTGGAACAGGAAGAGATCTTCACGCTCGAAGATGCTTTGAAAATACCTTGGAAACTTGTCCGAGTATTATAGATAGACAACTACGCTTGCGCAGTGCAGTCGTCATCGCATCATCGTCAGACGACGGGAGCGGCTGATACAATGCATATCAACTTGAATTCAGAAAAGCGTAAGATAGGAATTGGAGATGCCGTACAGATTGATCAAGAATGTCTGAGAGTGCAACAGTTGTAATTAGATTAGTTGGCTTGAGATACAACTTCGCCTCTTGAATGGTCTTTCGAGTTGGGCCTCAGCGGAGACTCTGCTGGCGTATATCAGTTTCCAGTCATTCTGGTCAGTTCACTTGCATTTGCAGTCTGACCTGACACTGACATTGGTGGAACCTAATCTAAATCTAATCTCGCTTACACGTGGCAGCGTGTCTTCATGTCATGCTCGCGCTGCCACGCAAACTTGAACACCTTCAGCACCTCTGACGAGAACGACGAGAACGACGAAGGCACTCGAAACTGGGGATGGCCAACTATCAATATGACGAGGGTGGCGGAATGGCCACCTACTTTATTCTCACTTTCCTTTCCCTAATCCTCGTGCCCTTCACACTCACTGTATTCTTTTCATCGTCGAGTACGTGTCATTGACCTCGCGCTCTGAGCAGAGAATTTCCTAACCTCTGATACAGAAAAACCTGAAACCAATGGGTGCGAATGCTCGCTATGTATTAAGCAGCAGGAGCACATCAAGAAAACAAATAAACGGTCCTTACTCAGTCCGAAACTAGGCGCGAAGTATGTAACAGTTCTCGTCGACCAAGGTTGTCTACTTACGAGCGAGCATTCATAGGACGATATTCTTGTTAGGTGGCTGGGCCATATTTGCTTTCCTCGTCTACAAAGTAGCAACTACTAGCAACGTAAACAAGGTCTATGATCCTTTTGAGGTTCTCGGAATCCGCGCGGGCTCCAGCGAGAAAGAAATTAAATCACACTACAAGAAGCTCTCTCTCAAATTCCACCCGGACAAAGTCAAGCTTGCCGTAAACCAGACTATTGAGGACGTCGAAGCACAATTCGTCGACTTCACCAAGGCGTATAAGAGTCTGACGGATGAGACGATCCGAAAAAATTTGGAGCTTTATGGGCACCCTGATGGACGACAGGAGATCAGCATGGGTATCGCAATTCCAAAGTGGGTCGTGGAGGGTCAACATAAGTTCTGGGTTCTAATCGGATATTGCATTGTCTTGGGTGGAGTGCTACCAGTCATTGTTGGAAAGTGGTGGTTTGGAAATAGGATCAAGACGAAGGATGGCGTGTTCGCAAAGACTGCAGAAACATTTTTCAAATCTATAAAGGAGGATAGTGGAGTCAACGATCTCTTCGATTGTCTTGGACGGGCTTTTGATATCGAATACCCCCAAATCTCAATGCCTCTTGGTAAATTGGAAGAGACTGTTCGCTCTCGACTTGGCAGCAAGTACTCGGGGTCGCCTGCGCAGGCTCTACTTTATGCCCATCTCCTTCGGATACCGATCGAAGATCCGAAACTGCAAAAAGGTACTTAGCTCTACTTTTATTAATCATTGTAGTTAACAACCCGACAGTTCAGGACGAAGTTCTTATCCGCTGTCCGGCATTGCTCAACTCTCTTTTGAACATCGCTATGTCACATAACTGGCTCGTACCTACCTTGAATGCCATGCGCCTTCATGCGTATTTGACACAGGCCATCATACCGTCAGGCGCTTCGCAACTGACTAATATACTCACACAACTCCCTCATATCAACGAAGATGACGTCAAAACCGTCATTGAGCAACTTAATGAGCGGGATTTGAAGGCATTCGTCAACTACCTCGAAAAAACGAACGATGCACGGGCTGAAGAAGCGGTCAAAGCTGCAGAGAGCTGGGGAGGTCTCGAGCTTGTAGAAGCTTCGTTCAAAGGTAAGCACACTGTCCTTATAGTGTGACCGGTTGGGATAGAAGGCTAATATCATCATCAAGTCATCGGAGAGCGCATAGTAACTCCCTTGTCTATTGTACAGCTTCTCGTGAAAGTCCGGATGTCACCTCCAGTTAATTCCAAGGTCAGGACCAGTTCAACCGAGACAAAGGAGGATGTCGATGCTATAAAGCAAATCATCAAGACGAACGATGAGAAAGATACTGCGTTTTTGACGTCGAAGCGTGACAATGAAGAGCTGGCCGAAGGAGCGAAACTTTTAGGCCGTGCTCATGCACCGTATTGGCCAGCAGTAAGCCGTTTCTTGTACCAGGCCACAAAGTACCTGCTGAATTCCGTTGACTTAGATACGCAAACCATCCTGGTGGGTCTTGATATCTGACGCAAAACTAAATCGCCTTGTCATGCCTCCGATGAGGATCACGGACGTGCCACTGTCCGATCCGACAAAGGATCGCAACTTCCGCGCATACAAACTACAATTCCAAGCGCCACAAGGCGTTGCGGTCTACACCTGGAAACTCCATTTTGTCAGCGATACGTTCTTGGGCGAGGAGATTGTTGAAGATATAGTGGTAAGAATTAATTTTAAGGCTCATAACTTATACTGGTTTGGTTTTAAAAAACGATTACAATTTTTTAGCTCGAGGTTGAGGATGTATCGCAGCTAAGTGTGGATGAACAAGGCGTCGACGACGAAATTTCCGAGCCCGACGAGGATACTCTGGCGGGGCAAATGGCAATCATGAAGGGCTCAACTGTGAAAAAATCACCAGTGCATGGCGAAAGCGACGATGAAAGCGGAACTGATGAAGAGGAGAGAGATAGCGACTCTAGCAGTAGCGACAGCGACTGAAACCACTACTTTGTGCATATTCCTCTTTCTTCAACGGTATCTGATCCTCCCGGTTGTCCTGAGTTGTGCAATAGTATTATTGAAGTTAAAAAATGCTAGAACAAGTGAAGTGCAAGTACGATAGCACNAAAAAGTGCAAAATCCCTTGCTAAAGTTCGCAGATACTAGTCCAGAAGATGAGGAATTATCCGAGTCCGAGCTGCTCGTGCTATTCGAAGAGTCAGAAGACCCAGAGGAACAATTTGCTAAGCCCATCGAAATGAGGTCATTTGCGGCTTTAACGAAATAATAGTCCCCTGATATGAAGTTAGAAACTTTAGTCGCCCGCCATCTGTCATCGACATACCATATATAATACCCGTATTGTTGATCGGGGGATCTGCGCGATTATTTACTGTGCCGTTTGACAGAAGACTCTGCCAGCTGGGGTTCCAGTATAGAATAGTCGTATTTGACAGTAACTTTTTGCATAAAATGATAGTCAATCTGTCTATCGGCCATCAGATTGTTGATGACCAAACATTACCTGCAAAGCGTGCTCTTCCCAATATTCGGCCCCGGAAATATTTGCAGGTGACAGAGATCTCTCAAGTGTTGACAACAAAAGCATCCCCGATGCAGCTATCATCGCTGCTGAGCTATCTGCAGAGCGCGAGGCGTCGTCTGGGGCATTGAAATCCCTATCTACATATTTAATTTAAAGAAGGACGAAAAGTAGCAAAGCATATACCATGGGACTATGCCTGAGCTCGGGACATTTGATACAAAATAGGTGGCCATCCTCCTGGAAGTGTCCAGGTAACTCTGCGCTCCTGTACTCTGATACACTGAAAGAGTGTTTTTGTTGTTATAATTTCAAGAGAAAGTAAAAATAAACCATTTACTCTGCGCGAACCCATAGATGCCCCAGCCTTGCCCTCGAGACCATGTGCTAGAATACAGAGCATGGGTTAGAATTCAATCTTAAATCTCTTATTACAGCTGCCTTGAACCTGTTGTCAGCATAACCCTGTGCAGTTCTTTGCCTAATAACATCACCCGTTGTTTCATTGTACTCCACGACATGGAATGAAGATCCTGAAAATCGATTTTAGCAAAATGTTCTTAGAGACATTTGACACAGCTTGGAGCTGCGAAGTTAATTACCATCCGCACGGATCTGATTCTCGATAGTTTTGTTTGCATGCGACATCGCAATCTGGCGAAGCGTGTTGTTTCCAGTTAAATTGGCTGAGGCGAAGAGCACCTCAAGGTTCATCATGTTGTCTATAATGACCTTTTCACCGGAAGATATAATCGAGATGTAATCAATCGGCGGGATATTCCACTAAAGCATCTGCAGAACAGCCTACAGTGAAGTCGGTTGGGTCTGCCGTGTCCCAGCTCCGCGTGCACCCGACCGTAGGACTGAAGCGAGCAGCCAAATCATTTGCAAACGTGTTTACCGCGTTGGCAGCAGTCTGATTTGTTGAATCACTGTCAGAAAAATGCAAACTCAGCCCTCGTTGTTCCAGGCGACACCGCTGATGGGCGTGAATGTACGGCCACGCTCACAGCAATAGCTCCGCTTGGAAGGGGAAGCTGAGGAACCCGACATCATGCCCCTGCGTATTATTAGTTTCCAAGGGTATCTCGGGCGTGCTCCAGCGGCGCGCCTGATCCAGCCAGTCGGTTGTGTTGAAGCCGTCGCCTGGGCACAGACTTGCGCGGGTGTTGAGCGCGTAGAGCATCGTCGGGAAGAAGCCCGTCGTCCATGTGTCTGCTTGGAAGTAGATCCATTCGCCGTTGGAGTCCGTGTATTCCGGATATGCCGTCGGCGAGGAGAAGTTGGAGACGGTTTTGGCGAGTTTCTGCGCAATGACGGATGAGAAGAGCTCTGAAGGCGCGGTGGCGGCGCGAGCTCTGAGGAACAGTGCATTATTCAAGCTTGTAAAGTAGACGAAGGAGAGCAATGCGAAAAGCCGCAAAATATGCTGACCCTCGCAAGAGGTGTTCCATTCAATAGACATATTCACAGTGAAGTTTCAGGAAGTGTTCGTCTGCATGATTTAGAAAGAAGAGCAAGTCGGCGTGTTGGCGTGTTTACTTGGCCGCGACATAAATTTAGAGCGGTGCCCTGTTTAAAATTATTATTCTCCACCAGACAACATACAACATACATGCGCAGAGTAGGAGGGAAAGAAAGTAGAATTGGTGTTATACAAGTAAAATAGGACATAGGAAGGACATAGGGTAATGGACGTGATAACGAAAAAAAAATACAGAACGGACTCGATACACTCTTTTGTGATTGGGAAACGATATATATATATATCGCGTGGAAGTACAACTCACCGGAGGTTAAAACGAAACAATCGCAGAGAACGTCGATATAGACAAGACCTCCATGTGGCTCTTATCTTACCCAGCGAAAATATATTGAAAGCTGAGATCGCGAAGATATGAAAAATAAAGGGAGGAACGGGTGAAAGGATACCGTGTAGATTTCACCGCTGATAGTACTGCCTCTGCACCTCCGCCGTCGACCAATGCTGTTTTGTTCCGTGTGGGGCCGGTGATACAGGCGCATAGCTTTGCTGCATAGGATACTGCGGATAATTCGCCATACGAGGATAATGCTGGACCGAGATGAAAGAACGACTCGACGCGTGCTGTTGGTTTTGTGAAGCATTTTTCTGGAGCTGTTGATTCTCGTATTCAGGAAGAGAGGAAATTGAAGAGCTGCACGCTGATTTAGCTTGAATGTGACACTAATTAAAGGGGAAAGCACATACGTATATCTCTTTGCCTTATGGGTAGGGGGTTGTAAGCTCTGTTGTGATGTGAGATGGGGGACCACCGCAGAGCTAAGGAAGCCGGTCAAAAAGAATCTACCAAAAATAAATTTACAAAACTTACTTGTATAACGCTGAAGCTGCCCCTTGGCTTTTCGCCGTTTCCATCGGCAGCTGGTCGAATGATCGCTTCGCGTCCTCATAAGCAATTGATGGATTAAAGTCCATACGTGGTGGCGGAGGCACGTATTGGGCACGCTTCACGGAAGGTGCCTGTAGTTGACAGGGAACTGATGAACTCGCATGATGCTGACGGGTCTGCTGCTGCACATGCTGATAAGATGCCGAGTCGAAATTTGGAGATATCGCGCGCTGTCGTGAATTCAGACTAATTGCCGCATTCCGTGCAACGGGAGACTGGGGCGGAGAAGGCGGAGGAGACGCTGCGAGGTCTTCAGCCGTGTAACGCAATACGACCATCGGACTTGCTGAGCGGCGAACGCGATGGTCACTGGGGTGCCGCTCGTACGCAGGCCCATCCAGAGAGTTATCTACTTGTACGAAGGGCGGCGGGAGGATAGAACGGTCCTCCTCAGATTTATTGGGAAGGACGTGTTGCGCAGATGAGCTCCGCTGATGATGCCGCTCTCTTGGGACGGGTAGAGTACACCGTCGCGACGTTGCCGACGCACCCGCCTGGCCTGAATCCGCTGAACCGCTTCCAATGCTAGATCCACCGAGCTGTGCCTCAACGAGCCAGCCTGGACGCTCCTTCGGACGCTCGCTGTCGCCGACCGGGCGCTTCGTCTTCTTTCTTATGTTCAAGGGGTAAACAGGGGTATAATGGCCGTTGTGGATCGAGGATTCGCCGAGACGCGCCCTGGCATCGCACTCGTTCTTGTCGTTCGCGCGCTGCTCCTCAGGAGAACGGCCATGATGTCGCCGCTGTTGGTCGTTGTTCGGCAAGCGATGCGAACTGTCTGCTGCTGTTGCCAGCTTGTGGTCAAACTCAGATTGGGAGAATTCGTACGCAGGAGGAGCATCAATGGGACTCGGAGTCGATTCAGACATTATATTGGCGGCCAAAATACGGCCAGCAACGTGTGGTGAGTAGGGTGGGTTGGGATGATGGGCAAGAGAGAGGAAGACAAGCTCGAGCTTAACCTTGCCAAACGGCCTGCGGACGGCATTAATATTCATCGCATTCTTTGCTTACGGCATCGACGTCGATCGCTTCTCTGCTTTAAGCACACTATATAACCAGTACTTTTACATTTGTTTATTCACTACAACTCGGTCGTCTTCAGACGATATTTCCACCCGTAACACCCCTTTCTTTCCCCCAAATTATACTCTCTCAAGCGACCCTTGACAGGCGCCCCGTCCCTCTGTTGCTGTGTCAAGCCAAAATGCCGAATCCCCCAACCCAGCCTAAGCCTAAGCCTAAGCCTAAGCATCTGAGCACAACGCACTTGCTTCTCTGCATCGCACATGCAACACGTGCGTCCCTTTAGCTGTTGAGGCTCGAGGTCAAGGTCAGAATTTAAAGTCAGAACTCGATTCCTTCTAGCCTCGTGCCCTTGAAATTAAATCATCAGTTTCATAATTTATCGATAAGCCATGGGAGCGCTGCGCATACAAGCTTAGGCAATCGTAAATATACGTCGGTGCCTGTGGACCGTAGTTCGATTTGAATTAGTAAATCAAATCAGATATGTTTAATGATGTTGGCACCCACCCCAGCCGTCAAGGGACACAAGCTCGAGAGAACCACCAAAATAACTGTGAACAACAACCCCGTCAACTTCGTTCGGCAATTTTTTTTTAACATTATAGACCTACGTTGCAAATATATTGCTCATCGGGAGGCCTATACCCAACCGAGTGTGTGTCCCGACAGCCCTCTTCTCCGGAATATCGAGACTCTCGCTCTCTTCCTTCCAGGCTGTGACCTGTTCACCGACAGTCGCCCTCATACCCTGCGGTCTGCTACTAACAGCCTTCAGCGCGTCTATACGCGACACATCCAGGCGCGTCGTGTTTCGCGCATGCGAAAAAGAAAATAAATCCGCAGGAGAAGATATGCCAGGTTTTAGGAGTCCACCACCTGATGCGCAGTTTCGTTACTATCATTTGTGTGAATTGGAGATCATAAAATTCACCTTGATCCGATATTCGAATTTGTATTTCGTCTTGTCCCGTAGCAATAGTTGCTCGGATTATAGGCAAGGGATTCGTGGAATGGTGCAGATAGCTCGTCGCATATATAGCCTTCCTTTTCCATATAGAGTTATATCGCCCCAGAAGCACAGAATAAACTCACATTTTTTAGTAGTTCAAAAATAATATACCTACAGGGTACATTGAGTAATTTTCCGCAAGGCGTCGCAAATCACACTTACTCAAACTGATCACGGATATAAGCGAACTTTGTATCAAGGTGGCCGTTCACGACAACCTCAGGTATCCGCACATCTGCCTTTTTCTCTGGATCGGCAAAAAGGACGCTGCGTGGAGACATGCGCAGTAGTTGCACACTCTTTTCAATACACCGTCTCGGATTCAACTCGGTGCTGATGATTCCAACGCGTGGCGATTTGCCTGAATGCGCGCGGTCCTTGTCATTCTTATCCTTAAGAAAGCCCTCGGTGAGTGCGATGTGGTGCTCTGCGAGAACTCGGCGAGAGATGCGCGAGACTAGCATGCGCGTTATGAATGCGTCAAGCCGCTCTGGAGGAAGATGAGGGGAAGAAAGGGAGAGCCCTAAGGCCAACGAGGGGATGATAGCAGCACTATGGATACATTAATTGAGAGCGTATGAAGTCTTGCATGTAGACTTACTGTTCGTCCAAAAGAGATTTAACCAGCTCGCAGAACTTGATATTTTCTGCCATATTGGTTATGGGAGGGAACGCGCGGAACCTCTCAAAAATAGTATTTAAATTCTGATAATTGGGCTTCGCTCTGACGCTGGGATAAGAGTGTGATTGACTCACTTGTCAAAGGCCACCCAATAGAGCTATGATCGATATATTAAGCTAATGACTTCAAGAATCATAGTGATAAACTTTACAAACCTCATATACTTTCGCTACCTCTTCCTGCGCGACTACTATGAACGGCAGTGCCTGCATGTCGCGAAGTCGGTGGGCAATGCGGACAGGGAGCTCCGATCTGACATAGTTTGCTGCCTTCACATTCGAATGAGGTACATAATTTAAGCTTACATTGGACATGTATAGCTCAAGTACATACCTTAATTAGACGCTCTTCATTCATGGCACGTCCAAAGAATATCTAGTACCAGCAGATACAGTAAGCATACGGACGTCGATTTAGAAGGAGATTCATGCGCACCAGCTGTCGCAGCGTGAGTCGTTTCGTCTCCTTCGCAGCATACAGCTCAAGCTGTCTGTTCTGATAAAAATGCAGCGCAGAAGATACAGTCGTAAATGGTCGAATTCGCGAGTTTGGCCGCGAGTTTGGCCGCGTGCCAATAGAGCGACGAGTCTCACTCTGGATGCACCGTCGTTGGACCTTAAAGTTGGACCTCACGAGACGACTCGACAATAAGGACATTGGGCCAGAGGCCAGAGCTTCAAGTGCGTAGGGACTAAGTCGAGCTCAGAACTGGCGAGTCATTTACGGACCGACCGAAAAAGGAAGGTGCATATCTCCACGTAGGGATGTTCAAACACGACCACTGTCACGTGATACAGATGTCACACTTTTCGCAGGAGGTTATAAATACTTAAATTTATCTTACAGACTTTTGTTTTGTCGTGGTTAGAGCAACATTAAGGAAAGAAAAGCCACTGGCGTAAATAGGCAATTCTTACGTTGTGAGAGACAAGCTAGTCTGACACGTCCCGCTGGCATCCGCAGTACTATACCTCCCTTGTATATTATGTACTACTAGTACTACTAGTACTGTTTGGCTGTACATAATTAATAATTAAAATGCACGCCGTCGGATATTACAAGACGCGCACGTGATCGTCACAATTTGTCACTTGTGGTCGTGTTTCAAATACGATGCTTGTATATTCTCTACATTGAAATTATTTACAGACTCTGGTGTATGCAATCATTATTAATGGCGGATATGAACCACCTTCCTCCGTAACTTTTTGAATATCATCCGTAAATATTAATACAGAGTTTCGGTAACTAACTTTCCGGTCAATCAAATCAGATGCTGTGCAATATTATGTATTATGTAATGGAAAGTAATCTGCAAAAAATAGAATAACAATATTAATATCTCACCATCATTTGACTTATAAATTACAACGTTAATGCATTCTACAATAGTAATGTCATGGGCCAATATGGAGTCCCTTAATCAAGTCCAAGAGTTTCGAAGACTGCACATATCTGATATCCATTGTCATTACTGCGCTTTACTAAACCATTTTTTCAAATTAGTCTGGCCAATGCGCTCCACAGCAGTTTTTACATCCAACCGGTCGACAGCACAACGGTGTTTTATGAATTCTCTAGCCAAGTTTGCGCTAGGCGCTATAGCTTGGAGAAAAATTCTCATCCGTGCCAACTCATCAAATGCCTGCGTAACGCATAAGCCTTAATTTGAGACATTATCGTGAATGTTTGCTTACCCCCATCATAACACGCCTACCGACACCAACCATGCCTATGCTCCCTCCGCCGAGCATTACAGGCGCGGCTGACGAAGTCCGTACCTGATTCGTGAACAGCTCGTACAACATTTCAAACGTGAAGTTGTCATGCCCAGCAGTACGGGCGTGTTGAGCGGCAATTAGTAGGGACAATGATGGATAATTTAATTCTACACATCATGTATGAGCACGATAACTGTAGTACGTAACCGACTAATGAAAGACTCACTCAGTAGGAGTGCCGATTGCGGTTGGCTTCGTTGCGACTGAACACCAGTCCGCAGACTTGCTGCCGTCAAATATGGAGCCGATGGGCTTAAACGAACGATGGCATTCGTCTACAGGACACACATTCAGTAAAGCGATCGCATGAGTCATAAAAATATTCACCATTGCTCGAAGCAGGAAACGGACATCCCTGCTGATGCCAAACATATCATTTAGAATATCTCTGAGCCCTCGATCCTTCGCAAATAGGTCAACGCTGTGCTCCCAGATCAAACTCCATTCATCCAAAACTTGTTCCATAGAGTCTGATTNGGGGTCTTTTGACTTTTGTACACAGGCAATCGTTGAGTAAGTTGATCCATTCCTCAATTTTTTTTCAGGCCTGCGGTACGAAGCATTCTATGAGNAAAAACGACTCTTAACGCGCTTCTCTAAAAGGTTGACGACGTCAACCCGAGTCGTCAAGCCAATTACAGCGAGACCACGTTGAGTGTAGGTTCCGGAACGACAAGATTGCACTGTATCTAGCAGGCAGTATAAAAGAGCCTGACGAGGTTGATCCGTGAAGCGGTCGAATGCGTCGAGAAGGACAATGACAGGTCGAGAGAGCGTGGGGAGCGCGGCAATGAGAGAGGGAAGATGAGAAGGTGGAGGAAGCGAGCCAACAACAACCTCATCGCCGTTGTCATCGACAAAGGGATTAATATCCTCGTTTGAACCAAACGATTGGAACTTTTGACTTCCAGTTTGTTGAACAACTTGCCGTGCAATTTCTCGCATTGCAAGACGATCTGAATGTTGCACATATCCATTGAGGCGAATGACAATAGGTCTGTAATCCTCCTTAAATACGGAGATCGCCTTTTCGAATACCTGCAGAAGCGAGGGCAGTCCCGAAGATATTTGATATGGACAATGCTAATCATACCTTAGACTTCCCACTACCTGAGGGACCGATCACGACACAACTGTTCCCTTCGCCACGTTCGATAGTCCCGCTCATAAGATCGCCCAATTGCTGCAAAGCAGTGATAGTGGCAGAGATCTCATCCTCATTGTCGTCAATCGAATGGCCAATTAGACGAGGATTATGAAAAGCGCCAAGGACGACTCGCTTCTGATAGTCTAGACATTTATGCAAATGCGAAGGGAGACACTTAGAAAGTTGTTTGGGAGGGATGATTGCAGCCTTTGATTGGGGAAGAATCTCTACGATCACAGACTTCTCGATCGACTCGCAGGGAACGGGAGGTTTCGGTTTCAGAGGAGTTTTCTTCAAACTCGAACGCTTGGCCGTAGGTGCAGGAGTCGGAGTTGTTTCTCGTTGTTCAGGCGCTCTTATCCTCGTTGGTCGCAGAGGCGTAACAATTTCGACAGAGTCAAAAATGACGCGTTTCTTGACTTTCATCGACGCGTCTCCATCTTCGCACTGACTGGACGTCGGGCCGAGGTTGAGCTCATCGGTCTCAGAATTATCATCTTCTGCTTTACTGATGACAGAGATTTCTTTATGAGAGGATGCGTCTGTAGTTCTAGTTGAACGACGCTTATATACCCGCTCGGGAGCTGCTGCAATGGTGTCGGAGTCGGCTTTTGTCCGTATACATCGACGCTTCTTGCGAGGCGGCGAGGCGTCACCGTCGTATATAGTCACAGGAACAGCGGCTACAGCAACAGTAGATCGGGTGACACGCGTACTAGATGAGGCGATGGCCTGAGCCTTTCGTTTGGCCATAGTTGAACGAATGAATGTTCAACTTGAGCAGTCAAGACCGCATCGAAGACAGACGCGAGGTGTCACAATGTTCGCACGTATGTCACATTACTTTTCCAAGGTAGTACCACTTCAACTTGTAGTTGAACTCGTGAGGACACAAAAAACTTTCCATCGGCCTTATGGGGTTTACGGGGTACGTTAGAAATCTGGGAAAATCGTAGCTAGCTAACACATGCGTAGATTAGTGCGTTGGCCAAATGCACCGACAACAGGTTTGGATCTTGTGAAGCAAAACATCTTTCGGAACCATGCAGGTATCGAACGCGGCAAGTGGTTTCTCAGCGTCAAGAGCTTCCGCACTGCCTCTGGTTCAGCGCATGGGTTTCAAATGGATCGTTCAATGTGTGCGTTAACAATAAGTAACCACGCATTTGTTTTCCTCGAAGACCCTGCTGCGCCCCAGGTCGCCGACATGGCTGCGTTGGCTCATAATGAACAGAATCCTTCCGGGACCCCAGCGGATACACCAGGAAAATATGTTCTTCATTCCCATCAGAGCGAACCTCCACACTTCAGGACTACACTTATCACTGCCAGCCCGCCAGGCGCGTTGGAACAACTTATCACACAGCTGGGCGCCCGCTGGACTTCAACTCGCCAGCCAAGCGCGAATGCAAGAAATCAGGCAATGGCAACGGGAAATCAGCTTGTCATTGACGGAAGCATTTTCAGCATCGGGACCGACTGGCTTGTACGAGTGGGCAATGTGATTCTCGCTGGTGGTGCTGTTAAGGGCATGCTCCTCGAGGTTAGTATATGTTAAATTCTTGACTTTCTTGAACCTCGCTTAATGCCCGCTTTTGATAGGCTGAGTACCTTCCTTTACCGAAAATACATTCTCCAGCGCAAAACGGCACATCAGACCTCCTTTCAAATTTACTGATCTCCATTCTACCTAATATCTCTAATGCGACTCCTGTCGCTGTAACCGTCGATGACTCTCAGTGGGAAGAAGTGCAATGGAATTGCAACGAAACTGAATATCAGGATGATGGCCTCAAGAAGGCAGATACAACCGACGAGGACAGAGAGGACGATGATATCTACGCATACGAGGATGAAGAAGACCCTTCTGTCAAGCAAAAGGGAGATTGGACAGGCGTAGACAGAGATCGTCGATCCGCTTTCTTGATCATTGGAGCTCTCAAATCTGAAGGAATACTTTGATTCAAAATTGAAAGCATCTCAAAACTTCTCACAGAGCCACCACCGAGCCGTCATTACCATCGGGAATTTCTTCGCTCTCTCCTCTAAGGAAATTCAGCCACACCCAGCCCATCCCTCTGGCTTCCATATCATACCACCAATTCAAAGCGATAGTGACCCCGCTTTGGCGAACGTGATGCCACCAACCAGCGGGAAGATACAGCGTATCCCCCGGCCGAAGGATAATATGAAGTGGTTGCGCCTCTGGGGGGAGTTCAGCGGAATCTAAGGGATTTATAACGGATGACCAGCGAACTGCGGGCGTCAATGAAGGCGAAGGCATTAGACGAAGTCGGGATCCGGCTACTTCTCGAGTATACCGTGCGTGGGGATACAGTCGTTCTGTTCAACCCCAATGGTTAGTGTCCTCTTTGCGGAACGGATAGCGTATCTGAATACCTTGTAAGCACCATCCCTCCGTTGGAGGAAAGAGAGTAAAATGTTTTGCACCCCTGACTACTGTATATATATTTTCATAGGGATCTAATTTTGGAACTTTAATTATCAGTAAAAACTCTCATGACCACAAAACGGCGGACGCACCGCTATGTACACTTGTGATGCTACGTCCATCTCCTATCCAGAGGTTTACCGCATCCGGGGAGATTCCTGGCTTGCATTTTCAGCTGTGGCCGCGATAAACTGCCAGAAGGCATACCTAGTGCTTCCGATGCCCAAGATACTTCTCTGGATACATCCATACGAAGCGCGTCGAATTCGCTCATGTCGCACTCTGTTTGGGCTGTGTATAAATTGCCATTCTGAGATTGCAGATAGTACACTTCTGAGGACACTTCTGCACCACCTTGTTATGTTTAAGCTTCACGCCCTGTAGAAAAGCAGCATTTTTACTAACCAAGGCTAGGATTAAGGTGATTAAGGAGTTCGCGCATTGTGAAGCATTCGATATGTGGCTCCACAAAATATTTTATACCATCTTCGCCGATGACAATGGCGTCCGCATTGCTCCAATAGAAGTTAGAATGCAAGGAGAGGTGGCATCTGCGCAGGTCTCACCCAGACGGCGTAACAGCCACAGAGACGGGTCTATCTCCCATTTGCTTAATTAAATAGTCATCGTCCCATTTGTCCAAGGCGGGAGTGCGAAATCCTATTGTTTCATAACGTAGTTACTTAGGGAATTTTAACACAAAACAGCAATGCAGAGCGGTAGTAGAACGCAATTACCTTTGATGAGTGTTGGTCGTGCTATACGCACGATTCTTAGAAACTCGACAGGAGAAGGTTGATTAAGAGTTTCGATGTGAAGGCCATTGAGCTCTAAGATACAGCAAATGCGATGAATCGACCGCTGAGTTGAAGTACACTTGTGAATTTCTTTCACCTTGATATTCTAGGGCAAGCCTCTTTAGTAAATCCAGGCGCTTTTGAGACATATCCTAAGAGCAGATTAATGGATTGACTTCACTAAATTGAATTTGAAACTAAAAAGTAAAATTAAGTCACGTGCCTTCGTTTGGATGCGTGACGCGACGCGTTGGCGCGACTGGCAAGTCTTTCATACTACTTCACTCCACTCCCTCTTTCATGTGGTTTAAATGACGAGACAAGGGAAATCCGTGCGTATCGGTTGTCAGTGTGAAATTTATTGAGGAAACCTACACTCATGATACCATCTCCAGGCCACGTCCACGGCGAGCCGACGGACTCGGAACCAGATGTCCATCTTGCACATGTGGAACTCTAACAAGGGTGCTTGCCAATCCGAGGGAAATGGCAACATTGAATCCAAGGAGGTCATACCGTCTAAGGCCTGCCAATCTTTGCTCGAGGAGAACACCCCGAAAAAATGTGGCTCGCAGACTGAAGTCCAAGTGACATCACCTGGCAGACGTCCTGTCTCGCCTCAGGTCGACGACAATGTTTCACAGGAAGTGCCTTCAGAGACACTACTATTACAGAGTGGAACAAACGTGCCTTCTGAGGGAAAAGGTGAGTGTTCCCTGTGTATAGGCTTGGTTAATGATTTCCCTGACGCTCCCCTGCAATGGCTACGAAGATACAGAAGACATAGAAGAGAGAAAAACTAACCCTTCATCCAGAATGTTCCCAATTTTTGGCAAGAATGATGCATTGAAAACCAATAACATCGCACCTGAGCACCCCGGTCGCAATGCAAAATCACGAAAACTACCTTCAAATAAGCATTTACGTATCTCCAAGGCACACCAAATTAAGCGCACGGCTAGCGCACCTTCAAATGCACCTCTGACACTCATTCATGATGACGTGTTCGCCGGTCCTTCATCCCAGTCTTTACTATCTCCACCCAAGCGGCCACCCGTATCACCACAAGCAATTGAAATCGTCGATAATAGTCCCTCTATACCTGTTATGCTCAACGCTGATGGTGGAAGTAGGGATGAACCAATTGTTGTTGACTCGTCACCTGTCAAATCACCTGAACAAACACATAACCCATCTACTACTGGATTTTTTGCTCCGAGGAAATCGAATTTGGGCAAATTATTATCCTTGAAACACACTCTAAAGAGCGTGGGCGAGGGCTTCCTTGCCCATTGGCCCAATAACGAGACGCAACACGTTCGCGGAGAACAGCAAACTTTCTATAGCTGTCCTTTTGACCTCCCTTACTCCCGAGCTAAGCTCTCAAAAAGTGTTTCTCCTACAGCTTCTTCATTTATGAGAGGAAAGTTAACCCCACNGCAGTCTCTAAAATTACGTGTTAGCAACTGCGTCGTAGAGCCTGTCGGTGCTCAAGCTGATGGCCACGCGATGCGAGAAGGTGTCTTGCGGTCAAATGCTACTTGCCCGGCTACATCTCGGTTCTTGTCGGCTGATTACGACATCTCAGGCTCCTCGTGGAATGAAAGATGGCGTCCACGATCTGCTGCTGAAGTTCTTGGGAATGCCACTTCAGCGCAGTATCTAAGAGACTGGTTACTAGCATTGGAGATAAAACATTACGGTGCACTTATATCTACGGCTGACCCCGGTGAATCTGCAAGCAGCGCCCGAAGCACTGTGGATTCTAATAAATACACTGCGCGTGGGGCCAAGAGGACAAATATCATACGCGCAGTTGACAAACCGCGGAAGAGAAGGAGGGTTGTCGATTCGGACGAGGAAAGCCTCGGCGATTGGATTGCCGATGAGGAGGAGGAAGACGAGGATGTTATTCCGCCGGACTGGTTTGTGGGCGAAGCGGAGGGTGTCTCACAAGAGAATAATGAAGGTGGGAGCCCATGGAAGCCGAAGCTGACTCGTCTGAATCGCAGACGTCCTCCTGACTCAAATAGTTCAGAAGCTTGGATCAACGATGAGGATCGGGCCCCAATTCACGACTTCTCAGATCGCTTAACGAACACTATTTTACTGTCCGGGCCACCAGGTGCAGGCAAATCGGCGGCAATATACGCCTGTGCGGAGGAACTTGGATGGGAAGTCTTTGAAGTCTATCCGGGTATTGGGAAAAGAAACGGAGCAAGCCTTGTAAGTCTTGTTGGAGATGTGGGAAGAAATCACATAATGGGTAAGACTTCGTGGTCGGTTCCTAATTATCCAGAGAAGAAGATCTTGGGGAATAGTACAGCCGAAATGTCCAAAGGCAACGGAAACCTAAGGGGTGGCAAGCGAAAAGCGAAACAACCTGTATTTGATTCNTTTTTTTTCTGTCGGAACCAGTGGCCCTTTCAACACTACTGTTCGGGACTGCAGAAAGAGTTTTCCTTCCGTGGGCGAACGGAGTCCTTCACATGTGCAGATACCAGCAGATGCACGGGCAGACTTCAGTCTTCTAGACTGTTATGACCGCACTTCGACTCCAGTCAAAGAGTCCGATAAGCGGCATACTAGTGCTCAACAATCCATAATACTTCTAGAGGAAGTCGACATCTTATTCAGTGAAGACGTCAATTTTTGGCCTACAGTCATTACCTTTATCAAAGAATCGCGACGGCCGGTCATCATGACTTGCAATGGTAGGTTTATTTTTTGATCTAAATTCCGCTTTCCAGCTAGCTCATCAACAATATTTTATCTACTAAGATCCGAGACTTATTCCCTGTGCCGACCTGCCCTTGCAAACCGTATTGACGTTCAATCCCTCTTCATCCGATCTCGCTACTTCCTATTTACAAAGTCTTGCACTTACGGAAGGTTATGCGACTACAAAGGATCACTTGAAGACAATTTATGAAAATTCTCCAATTGACACAGTGTATCCTTCCGCTGAGTTGATGCGAGCATCAGCCCGTCAGTCCTTTCCTGCTCCAGATCTTCGACGCGCAATCAATTCCTTGCAATTTCTTTGTCTGGGTGATCCTGGATTACAGGATGCTACTCTGGCAGATGCGACTACTCTGGGACAAGAGTCCTCCTTCCCCGACGATATTCATGACCTAGATGCGTTCGCCTCGCACGATCTGTGGGACTGGGACTGGTCCCGTAATTTTATATCCGAGGCTCAGACATTATTGAACAAGGAAACGGAATACGTTAAACAAAAAGATGCTTCCGATGTGCATCGATTATGGCGATTCTCCGACATATTGTCTATGATTGATAGCGATCTCAGCCGGCGTCCCTCGGCTGCTCTTGAGGTGAGTTTTCATTGGTTGAAATTCAGAGACGAAAATTGACTGGGACCTCATGCTGAACGCGTGGTTCAGATGTATGCGTTGGAAAGAGGGTCCTCTTCTGACGAGGAGCTAGGATACCGACATTTAGCGCACGACTCTGAGATGCTTCACCTCCAGGGAGGCATCGCACTTTACAATTACGACAACCCGATCGCTGCAGAGGCCACCTTTTGTATCAGAAACGCGTTGGAAGGACACGCGCCCCGCTTTGAATCCGAGCGCACTACGCACCCCCGGACCGAGGAGACGAAGGCGGTTGATCTTCTTGGAGACCAAAAGAGGTATCTCGCGCGTGTGTCCGGAATTCTGGAGAGGATAGCCCCTGCGGCCTCGACGGAATCCATAGGAACACTGATGTTGGATTATCTACCGTGGGTGCACGTAATCGACCGTGCGGACGGCCTGCAGGAGGCAGCGGTATTGAGGGACAACGAGGCTCGAACGGGAGTGCGGGGTGGACGAATGACGCGAAACAGCCAACGGGTAGAGTACGAACGGTATTTCAAGCTGGACGAGGAGGAGCGCATGATACTGAATGAGAGTGAGTTACGCGTTGATCCTCGCAGCGTGGAAGACACGTTATGCGGGGTAGATCATGAACCATAAAGACAGCAACTCTATGCTAACAGTGTATCCGCGAAGTGTGTACGGTACGTAGGTAGGTAGGTAGGAGCATATTAATATTATATTAAATTAAATTACATGCCGGGACTGGGCCGTGAGAAGCTTGACTGCCGCCGGCGTTCACGTGGCAGCTACCGCGACAACCGAAACCGAAACCGACGTCGACGTCTCTGCCTCCCGCCCGAGCGCTTGACGCTCAGCACACCACGAACGACGCCCGCGCGACATCCTCCTCGACTCCTCCAGCGACATTATATCCTCGTTCTCCCCTCACAGCTGCCCTCAGGGTCCTCGCTCGTAGCCGGCGCCGAAGTAATGGACCAGTCTCCTATGGACGTCACCGCTTCTGGCGGCAAAGGATTATCGAGAGATCGACCGCAGGACTCGTCCGCTCGCCATTCACCCGCCCCGCCCCTCGCTCCTCTGGAGTATCTCCAGAATCAGCGCAGAGGCTCTATCACCGACCCGTCTCTCCACGCTGCCAGTCCTAATCCCCAAAATACCGCGGCCGGGTCTTCCAACGCAAATGCAAGTGCTCCTCCAACCCCGTTCCGACACCAAGAATCTCTTCCAAACCACAACCACTCACACTCCAGACAGCACGAGTCACATCTAAAAGCGACCCCCCGTGTGACTCGTCCTACGTCGCCTTTTATCTTCGGAGACGCCTCGGCACAACCTACAGCAACCTCAAAATCTTCCTCTCGTCTGCACACGAACAATCCGGGAGACCGTGTGAAAATTAGTACGTCTAAAGTTTCGAGTCGTTCAAAAAGTAATCCTCACATATATATCGACATGCAGCAGGTGGAATGTATCAAAGTAGGAATGGCCGGCATGGTAAGTTGACATGGCTTTATGCGCTACTCTCCTGACTTAGTCGTTACTTTGTTTGGCACAGACGACAATGGAGATGCTATGGAGACTGACTCTGGTGAAATGCGATCTGAGATAATGCCCTCCGACTCAAGGCAGCCTTTGAATTTTGATTACAATAAACGGCGACACTCCGTCCCGGGTGTACAGGTTGGCATGGGGCATGCACGTGGGAGTCCCGTTTCTCCCTCCCAGTCTGGCATAAAACGCAAGATGTCCTCGGATAGGGCTCAATTGCCTGCTGTAGGCGAGGAGGTGGATCCGAAACTATCTGGACCAGGCGTGCGAAGTAGCATGACTGTGGATCCTGAAGAACCTGCTTTGAAAAGAAGAAACTCTGCTTTTGACGCACAACGGATGGCACAGATGAGCTTATATGATCGAAGAGACTCTATCGACTCTCGTATGAGTGGCACACCCACCTCAACTTGGTGGGCGAGCGACAGGCGAGATTCATCGTCATCGATGTTCTCCGGAACTTCTATGGGCAGCAGCGTTGGTTTCAACTCCCCGGCCTTCCCCGGTGACGCGCATGGAAGACAGCCCAGTAGCATGTCTGCATTCACGTGGCCTCCAAATACAGGTCCTAACGACTCGTCCGCACCTCCAGGCGTGCAAGCAGCGCCTGCGGATCCCAACCTCTCAAGGCATTTTGAAGCTTCGATACCGCCTCACTCTGTCGTTCCCTCCAACAATATGCCAGTAGACCGACGCATGTCTGCTCCGGACACAATGCCTTCAAGCTCAACTACTCGGCCAGATCGTGCTCTGCGCTCCCGTTCGCGCCCACCTTCACGCTCTGTCGCACCCCCGAGTCCAGACATATCTCCAAGGAGTGCCAGACCGGACGAATCCCCTACCTCCTCTATTTCGCAAGGTTCTGCGCCTACAAGTTCGATGAAAGATTCAGGTTCTACGCCATACTCCCGCTCGCCAGAGCTGCGAGTGTCGCACAAGCTAGCGGAAAGAAAGAGGAGAAAGGAAATGCGCGATTTATTCGACGAATTGCGCGACCAATTACCAGCGGACCGGGGCATGAAAGCCAGCAAGTGGGAGATTTTGAGTAAAGGTTTGTCCGCCTCCCTTGTAAATTTCAGAATCGACGTTGATAGGGCATTCACATAATTCTAGCTATTGACTTTATTCAACAAATGAAGCAGACGCAACAGGAGATGTCGCGAGAGATAGAGGGCTTGCGACACGAAGTGGAGACTGTCCGACATGGGGTACCGTATGGCCACCCCCCAGCTCCTCACGCTGGCATGTACCCGCCCACAGTAGCTGCTCATTATGGCCCCCCTGCACCACAGCCAACGCATCCTCATCTTTCGCACCCTTCTCAATCTCAGCAGCCGCTTTCCCGCCCGGGCTCGTCGCATAATTCTTACGGCCAAGCTACGGGTACAGGCCCCCCACCCGTGGTGAACGGGAAGGCCTAATCGCAGTCATCAGCGTTACGATGGCTCTTTGGTTTGATTGTTGTTTTATTACGTGTTATCTTTTCTTTTTTCGCACCTCTTTAGGCTGCGATGTATGTCCGTGGCTGGTGTATATTCCCCTGGAGAGGAAGTATGTTTCTTTGCATGGTTTTGTGTTTACGATTTTTTATATAAGGCATGAACTGTCTTTACAACTTTGTCATTATTCCTTTTACTTTTCTATGAATATAGACCAGCTCTATAGCGACTTCTGGTGATACCAAGAATATCTCTTTCACGTAAGGGGAGCACTTAGAGTTATGCCGAACTCCCATCGACCAACTTGATTAGTCGTCGGTGATCATGGGATGATCAGCGAACATCTTCTATCTTTCTTGACACCTAAGACCCGAATTCTCTGTTCTCAGCTACCACACGTGCTCCAGCTATTCATGTCAGTGGTAGCCAACGCGAAACCGGCGTGGGTTGCGTGCTTTCGCCATCAATTCTTCGGTTAAATAGTGACGAGTATCCACACTTTGGTATTCACCTTGAAATGAAACCAATTGCGCACGAAAGCCTCGCGAGGGCAAGAAGGTCACGAAATACCGCGCAGGCTCAGGTGTGCGAATATTTTGCTTCGCCCGAATTGTGATTCAAGAGAGAATTCTTCCTGTATGCACGAGTTAATGAAACATACACTGTTATTTCTTCACAAGTTCTTAACAACAGCAGGAATAGCTGTGACTTCACGAGCGACGAAAGATGATAGTATTCTATCCTTTTGCGCTCTCTTCCTTGGCCTTGGCCGTCTGTTCCATAAGCTTTCTTTCTTCATCTTCCCTTGCGGTCCGTTCTTCCGCTTCTACGACTTCTACATCAAGAGGAAACGTTAAGATAGCGGCAATCCCAGTCAACTGGTTCAATTCTGCAGATTGTGGTTTAGTAGACACACGGAAGCCGAAAACAAAGACGGCCGATGGCCAGCAAGATGAAAAGGGTGAGGGGGAAACACGTCAAAACTCCGAGATTGGCACTCACGTTGTCCGGACTCGTGCATACTTGAAAAAATCAGGACCTCTGCGCCCTTCTGCCGCACTGACTCCACGAGCTTGACGTACTTTTTGCGTAACACGGGGTCGCTGGCTCTGCAAATGGAAATTGTGAGTGAATAAGAGAAAGGAACTTTAGAGGAAACGCAATACAAAAGAAAGAGAAGACCCACCGAAATAGTTCGTCGGAGATAAGCAATGTGCCAATGGCACCCCGATCTGCTGCAAAGGCTACATGATCAGGACCATACCATGCCCGCATTTCGTCTACACCGAGCATTTTGTGAAATCTGCAAAAGTATAAAGACAGTCATCGATTGTGATTTTAATTATATATTCACAATAAGGGGAAGACCAGTTCTAACCTGTCAAGCATAATCCCTTCTCTCGCGAACTTTGTTTCTTTGAGCTGGCTGACGATCTGAAATACAAGTGGGTTTAATAGCACAATCATAAGATTNAAAAAAACACCTTACTTCAGGGCTCTTCATGACCTCCATTAAACTATGTACGTGTGGGCTGCTGACGTGCACTCTCAGAAACTTATTCTTCGACTGTAATAACGCTTTATTATTCTCCTTCGTCGCCTGTGCAAAAATGTAGTCGTATATGGCATCTTTGACGAATCCAGGGCTTGCTATAATGATTGCACGTAAAGATGAGTAGGAGATGTGTCTGAGAAAGGACTGGTAAAGCGTTTCATAGAAACGGGCCAGTCCTTTATCGTGCAGCGTTGTTGAGCCAGTACGTTTCCTTGGCACAGGCACTTCTACTCGCTGGCGAATTACAGTCATATGTTCGGAAAGAAGGCAGATGGCTGCAGTACCTGGAGAGAGTATGAATATGAAGAAAGCTTCGGTTTCGCTTGTACAAACCTTCACCGCATACTATTGCGCCTACTTCTGCTCCTTTGCCCTCTTCACACGACTCTCGGACTCTCGATAGCGCAATACTGTCCCACTCCGTCTTCACAATGCGCAGAGCTCTATTCACCTCAAGGTCGAGGGTGTGATATGCACCCATCTTTACGAATTGATTTTCAACTGTGACTTGTCCAGTGATAGACAGAGTTGCACCTTGCGAAGAGGAAGGAGACCCATTCGATCCACTGGCAGCATCGTTAGAAGCCGACGTATTTAAAGCGGACACGGCAGGAGAAAAGTGCATCCTTTCCACTGAGAGCGTAAGAGTTGTTTTTACACGACGAGAATCCGTCGATCCTGTCGCAGACTCCGTCTGTACACGTCTGCTTATGCCTTAAGTTTAAATTGTGGCTGTTTAAAGATACTGGGTCTACCTGACAGCGGGAGCGCGAACTTCATCGCCCTATAGTATAGATAAGAGAGACGCATAGCGACTGTACCAGTGCAAGAAAAGCTGACTTGTTGGATGAGGTTGTAGAGATGCCACATGTCTTCATCTTCCTCAGGTTGGAGTGTAACGTAGCCCTAGACAAAATCCTTGTTGAGAGAAAGATAGAGGAATAGAATCCAGTTATCCTACAGATTTATCTTTCTCTATGTGTTTCCCTATGAGCTTCATGCCTGTCGATTGTTGTGAGAGTATAACTTAAACTTTGAACTTGAAGCAGCGTGTTTACGTCACCAGTTTGGCATCAGCTTCAGGAACAAAGCTGATATTACTCTCAGGTTCTGTACATCTACTTGCTCTTGATAATGAACGAAACTTCGGATAGTCGGATAACTTCTCTCACTTCACAATTTACTGCAAAGAAGAACGATACTTCAGGTACTAGCGATGACGAGATATTTGCAGAGCTGGAAAAAGACTTGGACGAGGATTTTGATTTGGGCGCTCTCAGAGAGCAACGCATGGAGGAACTTAAACGAGAGTATGTTCCTTATATTGGTACTCTTATTGTCTTTTGCCTGAGGCAGCTTTTAGGACGAATCAAGTAAAAGATATGCGAAGTCAAGACCATGGTAGGCTGACAGAAGTAACAGACGAGAAGGAAGTGATGAGGATCAGTGCGTGAGTGTAATTGCGAGCGAAACATTCTTGAAGCAACCACATAATGATCCAAGAAACGAAAAGCGTTGCGTTGTACACTTCTACCACCAGAACTTCAAGCGTTGTGAAATAATGAACAAACATCTGGAGGTGAGAAGCATATCTGGATGTACCGTTCCAGATATCTCAAGGTAACTGTTCTGTGCAGATCATCGCCCCGAAGTACTTTGCAACACGTTTTCTACGAGTGTTCGTAGAGAATGTCCCGTGGCTCGTCGAGAGATTGGGCATTAAAGTACTGCCATGTTTGATGTCTTTCGTTGGCGGCATAGCAAAGGACCGGTGAGCTCGTATTCCGTTGGCATTCTGCGTCCCTACAGACTGACGCATGGAATAGGTTGATTGGATTTGAAGACATAGGAAATTCCGATGGATTTGAGACAGCTTCGCTGGAGCTTCGACTGCAGACGTTGGGTGAGTTGTCTTACAGCCGTTTGATAATCGAGACTGACCTTGCGTTGTCAAAAATGTTTGCAGGGGTTATCGATCAGCCCGCAGCGTGTTCGGCGCCGCTGAAGACGATGTATGGCTCTTCCCGGAATATCCGAGGGCGGGATGACGGCGACGGCGACGGCGACGGCGGCGATGCGTCCGATCTTGATGACCAATGATCGACATCAACCATCGGCGTGACGTCCTTCCTGTCACTGCTTTAAACTCTCCTGTACATAAACTGTGACTTGATATGTTCTTCTTGCTCCGTCGAGGCTGAGATTGCGTCCGCGTCCGCGCTGCCTTTGTTCTGCTCTATATCCTTACTGCGCTGTCATGACAAAACGTGCTCTTTCTGAGGTCGACGATGGCTTCCCTGGCAAAAAGGCACGTGTGGAAGCGAAGATATTGTATAACAAGGTTGCCACCGCCGAAAACGCGGCTGCCGTCGACAAAAATTCACCCTATGTTGTCTTACTCAACGCCGTCAACAGTGGCGTGGAGAATCCAGCAAAAGGCGAAGCTGTTGTCTACTGGATGAGGATGGAGGATCTTCGAAGTGTGTGCTCGTGCAATGCAACATATTCTTAATATGTGACCAACTCTCGCCTTTTAGTTGTTGACAACAGAGCGATAAGCTTTGCGTCAAAACGAGCTCAGGAGGACGGTATTCCCCTTATCGTTTTGTTTGTCATCAGCCCTCAGGACTATGAAGCACATGATAGAGCCCCCAGACGCATTGATTTCATGCTTCGCAACTTGAAGATTCTCAAAGTACGTGTTTCTCTTCTATCCGAACGGAGGATGTTGTGCCTCAGTTCTTCTTTACGTTTGCAGCGATCACTGGACGAACTTAATATCCCCTTGTTTACCATCACGCACACGCCGCGAAAGTCTGTACCTGCGAAAGTCGTCTCGCTTGTACACAGCTGGAACTCGAAATACCTATTTGCCAACATATCTTACGAGGTGGATGAGTTGCAGCGAGATATAAAGACTTGCGAGTTAGGGAGAGAGAAGGGCGTGAAATGCGAATTTATTCAAGACAAATTAGTTATCAATCCTGGTGTATTGAAGACTAAGGATGGCAGAGCCTATACTGTACGTAAAAAAAACTCTCCATCTGACACGAGATCGTAAGTTTTGACGAATTACCGATTATCCATCCAGGTCTATTCACCATGGCTNAAAAAATTGGCTCGCCACACTTAACAATAACATGAACTGGATCTCAGAAGCTCCGGTGCCGAGAGCAAACAACAAGGCGATTCGTTCATCCGGCTGCTTCTCTGGATTATTCAAAAGTGAGATTCCGGACTTCGTGAAAGGATTTGAGTGTGCAGATAAAGACAAGATGGCCAAATATTGGCCCGCCGGAACGGAAGCAGGGATACATGTATGCCCTCAGATGACTCGTCGGAACCGTCCAACATTAACTCATTATTAAAGGTTCTTGAAAGCTTTATGCACAAAGAAGATTCTAAGATTAGTCGGATCGAAGAATATTCCAAGTGTAGAAATCAAGCCGACACGAATACAACATCACGTTTGAGGTAAGCTCAATACTTTATGGATAAACTTTACTTGATGTCGTGCATACAGCCCCTATTTGGCATCAGGCGTAATTTCTGTACGTGCGTGTATCCGGCAGACCATGACATTGCACAATTCCAAAACTGTGGAAGGTAGCAGAGATAGTGCTACCGGGATGTGGGTCCAGGAAGTGGGTGAGTGTATCATAGTTTCCTAAAAGCATTTTTTGAAAGTCTGACTCTTCTTTTGTAACCATAGCTTGGAGGGACTTCTATAATCATGTCATGGCTACTTTTCCGCGCGTATCTATGGGAAGGCCTTATCTTGAAAAATATTCCACCGTGAAATGGGAGAGCAACGAGGACCACCTTCAGTCTTGGAAAGACGGAAGGACTGGTGTACCGATCGTTGACGCTGTATGTTTCAAACCTCTTTGCATCTGTTGTCTCGTCATTGACTTCTATGTTCTTTTGCCGTTGTTAGGCTATGAGACAATTAAATGAGTTCGGTGAGTATATATGGTGCCAATGTCTGTCCATATAAGTCAATCAANTTTTTTAATGCTATTGCTTAGGTTGGATGCACAATCGTTGCCGAATGATAGTCTCCATGTACCTTACCAAAGATTTGATGCTCGATTGGAGACTCGGGGAGAAGGTAAGCTCCAAGACCATGAGTTAGGCTTATGCATTCTTACAAGTGTGCGCTTAGTATTTTATGGAAAACCTAATTGACGGGGACCTTGCATCAAACAATGGCGGCTGGCAATGGAGTGCAAGTACAGGAACCAGCCCTCAACCCTATTTCCGCATTTTCAATCCAGCTTCTCAAAGCGAAAAGGTGGAGCTGATGCCCTCTGTTCGCTTCAAGACTCGTTTACTCATAATCTGACTTATTCTCACAGGCTGATCCAACAGGAAATTACATCCGACATTATGTACCAGAACTTGCCAAGCTCACTGGTAAAGGTAGGGTCTTCCATATTCCCCTTCTCCAGTGTTTACTCAAAAAGTATTTATGACTTACGTTTCTCCAGCCATTCATGAGCCGTCTGCGGAAGCTGCTACAAAATATGGGTATCCGGAGCCACTCGTCGATCATAAGAAGGCGAGGGATAGGGCTCTCAGACGGTACAAAAATCCTGGGGAGGTTTGATGAGAGTATTTGCATCTGTCGTAATTCTGCCAGCCGCTCCTATGTTTATCACATTCTGTACATAACCCTTCACCGTATTATTTTATGTATCAAGGCCAAGGCTCTAGAGACCATAAATGATAGCACAGCATTTGCTAACTGAGCGGAGTTCGAAATAAGCGTGTCTCGCTTTTTATGAGCTTGAGGACTCGGATCTCTCCACTAAATGACATGAAATATGCTCTATCAATCTCGTTGGGCACCGTCTCAAAATGCCTTCAAGGAGTCCTCTTCTAGTTCATCTGCATTTAGCAGTCATGATAAACAACGAACGGTACATTCGCATTCGCCCTCGACAGGGGCATCGGTGCAGTTAGCTTCGGGATGCCAGTGGTCTGATCCTGCCCTGAAGCTGATCGATGAAGTTGCGAATAGCATGGAGGTAGATTCCCAGGTGAATAATTCGGGTCGGATTTGAATTTTGGTTGATAGGACGCGTTTCTTTCCTTGTTCCTTGGGAAAGGTGTCAAGTGGAACGAGCAGTACGTTCCCAGGTGCACAGATCAGTCTGGTTCTAGACACAAACGTGCTACTCTCATCCCTCGACGTAATCCAGCAATTTGCAGAGGACATTGAAAAAGCGGAAGAATCAATTTTCATAGTCATACCTGGAATCGTTGTGCAAGAGCTCGACTAGTAGGTCTATCATTCCGTGCTGCAATTTGGTTCTGTTCAATTCGAAGGCACGTTACAGCCAGAAAACTGATAGCAGCCACGCTCTTTGCTGGTCTGCGAGAATGGCATCAACCTGGATTTTGTCGAAGCTGAAGGAGCGCAAGCATATTAAGGGACAGGCCTACCAAGAGACTCTGCAACGATCGGGGAGTTGGAAAAGAAGAGACACTGTAAGTACTGTTGGATCTTTATTTTTTTTTACGAACCCTCAGAACGAATTTTCTGTTTGGAGGATACATCAAATGATGATCTCATTGTTGACTGCTGCTTATTCTTGCGCGAAAAGAATACGCAGAACGTTTTTGCCATCAGTGATGACAAGAACTTCTGCAATAATGCTGAATTCCAAGGTGCGCGAAAGCCAGCTATACCCTATTGTTATTGTAAATCACCGACAGACCCGATTTAAACATTAGGTATTCTCACAATAAATCCCAGAGATCATGCTAGATGGTCCAGCAGATCGCTGGCTCGATGGCTCTTCGGAGACAACTATCTAAAGCTATTCGGGTTCGCCGAATACAAGGAAAAGTTTCGCCCGAAGGGAGTTAGCCAGGCTTTACAAAATGACTTAGGGGTGCAGCCAGTGAGGACTAGCATGGATAATGACGGGATGGAAATCGATGACGAACCCGGGTCGACTTTGAACCCTCCGCCACAACACCTTCTTGATGACCTTCACGACCAAGTGCTTGCACATTTTACGATCCTTTTGTCTGAGCTTCTGCATCGGGTTTCACCGACATTGTTTGCTGAAGCAGCTTCAAAGTTTGGGACGGCGTCATCTGTCTATGCGTCATCCTACACATCTAAGCCTGCGAGGAAGTGGGGAGCGAGCGATATCCTTGTCCACTTATGCAATGAGCGGCGATTGCCCCGCAGTGCTCCTCCTGAGGATTTGAGGGCTATCACCGCTGGGTCATCGCGCATGTCAGATTTCTTCACGGCCAAGTATAGCCCTAGGGGCCGAAGTGGGCAGCACTGGTCGCGGGCCGACTGGACGTCATGCCTTGGAACCCTGGGAGCGGTGGCGCGGGTGTACGAGGACGATGCGATCCTGAATTCCCTGACGCAGTTGAGCCCGCAGATTGCGTTGGTATTCCAGACGCCTATGCGGCCGACAGGCACTGGTGGATTTGGGTAAAACAAAATGTATAAAAAATAATAAGTAATTTACAAGTGAAGTCCATATATGGTTGCCAGAAATGGACGTGCGGTGGCGCGAGCGGTGGGAATTGATATCTACTGCCAGTGGGTCTCAAACTTCTCTGCATTTCTTTCTGGGCAAGCTCGCGTACACGGCTTACCTCTCACCACCATGGCTGGCCGTCGACGCTCTCTTCAGATATTCCTTGTGATCCTTGCGCTTTTCCTCGTTGGCACGGTTGTCGTTCTCTCTTCCATCTCTATCTACCTCTCCATTGATAAACTTGCCTACCTCAACGAACAAGAGGTTGGTCCCATCGGTGACGATGCGACCTGGAATGCAACTGCGCAGGGCAAGGTCGAGCGCATTCCCCGCATCCTTCACCAGACATGGAAGTCTGAGACTCTTCCTGACCGTTGGAAGGACATCTCGCAGGAGTGCAGAGATATGATGCCAGATTAGTGAGTCGTGTTTGCTCGGTCTTCGTCTTTCACGGAGCGAGAGAAGTGTGTGTGAAGCGTATGGTATTCGCAATGCGGTCCACCATTATGTTCAGCTCTGCGCAAAAGTTTCAGTCATTGAGCTGTTTTTCATGGTTTCGGCGAACACAAGACATAGAAAGCTAAACATTGTCATTTGTAACAGTGAATACGTGCTCTGGACAGACGCTGCCTCGCGTGATTTTATAGCCGAAAATTATCCATGGTTCTTGGATACTTTTGATGCTTACACCTATCCTATCCAACGGGCCGACGCAATCCGTTACTTCGTGCTCCACTATTATGGCGGTGTGTACCTCGACTTAGATGTTGGCTGTAGGCGCCGGCTGGACCGGCTTCTGGTATATCCCGTTGTGTTGCCAAAGACGATACCAGTTGGTGTATCAAACGATCTTATGTTCGCTGAAAAAGGACACCCATTCCTAGCGCAGACTATTCATAACCTAGTCACGTTCGATCATTCCTGGATACTTAATTACCCAACGGTCATGTTTTCCACTGGTCCTATGTTCCTATCTGCGCAGTATGGCATTTGGACGTCTTCTCACACTCCGACTTCGGACATGCCTGGCGGTGAGGTGCGCATACTGCCAAAGGCATTGTACGGCAAAAATGCAAAAGTAGAGGACGTCCCGCACTCTTTCTTTGCTCACTATTATGGGAGTAGTTGGCATGCGGATGATGCTGCCTTCATCGGTTTTCTGGGCAAGTGGGGCAAGGGCATCATGTGGGTTGGTTTGTTCCTGCTCATTGCAGGGCTCATCAATTTGTTCTGGAGAAAGAAGAGCAAGAATTCAGAAGGCAGGCTAGGCGGCTACCAAATTCTACTGCCTAGCACATATCAACGCAATGGACGGTGGCACATCGATCTGGGTTTATTTGCTCGTACCGCGCGCGGAAACGCATCACCGACTTCGGTACCTTCATCCGGCCCACCTTCACCTACCCTTGACGAAGACAGCATTCCTATGCTTCCTATCTCATTCGATGTCAGATCATCATCGCCTACCGCTTCTGATATTTCCAATGACCGGCGGTCTGGTATCGTCGGCACGCTCACCCGTTATAGCAACCGTGTGAAAGCTACAATCACTGGTGGACGCGAGCATCCGCGCGGGCGTGGCTTGCAGCGTCGTAGGCAAAACCGTGGCTATCTTTTCTTCCTGCCTGCAATTTTTGCCCCGAGCCCCGTTCCCATCCCAGAGCTTGGTTCTCGTCGACCAAGTTCCTCTCGATCTTCACAACGTGGGATTTCACAATACCCTCCTGAAAAGAGTGGTTACTTGGACGATCTGGAAGACACTGGTGTCTATGGTGCATCGTCTAGCCTCCAGCATACCGCCGAAGGTTCCGGGCAAGTTTTTTCGAGGCCTCCCACCCCTGGCGCCTCTTCGGGAGGCGCTCTATCACAGGCGCCGNCCCCCGTATCCCGTTCCCACGAGTGACGCTAGTGCAGCGGCTCGTCGTGCCCGTGGTACGGAGGCTTCTTGGGAGTTGTGGGAGTCGCAGTGATGTTGCGATGATGTTCTTTGGTCTTTATTTTTCTCTCGTATCTTCATATCACTCCTTGAATACCCGTTTCTACTTGCCAACTTATTCATTTAACGTTGCGTCTTTTGGTTCTAGAGACATTTTACTAACTCACGTTGCGTGCTGTCTTCCGTAGTACATTTTGCTTAGATATGTTTATTAGGACGGTGCATTACAATGAAAGAAAGAAAGAAACGTTAAATATTTTAGAGATATTTTTATACAGTCATGACCATCACAGTTTAGCAAATATGGACCTCATCCTTGATGAAAGTGCGAACATTGCTACCGCAGCAGCGCTATATGTAAAAGTAGGCCCAACGGTCCAATACGATGCGCAGGCTAAAATGTGAGACTATGAGTCGGACGCTGACGTCAGGTTAGCTTGTGAATACGTACCTAGTAGAGGTCCAATAGCACGGCCAAGCTGGCCAGAAGACCGAAACTGGCCAAGCGCCTTGCCCTTTGCGAGCTGCGGATGCGCTACACGTGGCTTGCCTGTGTCTTCGTCGATAGTCTCATCGCACTGTAGCGATGCGTATGCAGTGAGCGCATTTACAACTGTTGCAGATGTAAACGCAAGGCACACGGCAGCGGCGTGCAGTACTCGCACAGCAGCTACCACGCTGGTGCTTGCGATCTGCGAGACGATTGCAAGGAGCATGAGCCCAACTGCACAGCTGGACACGCCACGATGCGCCATGACAGCCTCGCCTGTCTTCGACATTGCGCGGCGGACGTACCCACCTTGTAGAAGGGCACTGATGATGCCGATGAATCCAATTAACATGCCATTTTGAGTGTTGTTCCAATCAAACACTGCGTAGACAGTCAGACCTTTGCAAGCAGTCAAACAAAGACGAAATATACATACGGTCAAACGTAAGGAATGTCAGAGTAAATTCCATACCAGAGAAAAGTCCGAGGAAAAGGAAGTGATTCTGGCCCAACATCTTCAGGAGGCTGATCCGGCTCTGAACGTCTTCCTTGCGCGTCTTTTTCACATGCCCGTTTTGTGCAGATCCATTACCGTGTCCATTGGTCTTCCCGTTAGCCTTCACGTCTGCTGCTTTGTCCGCCGTAGGCTTGACGACAGTACCACGCGTTTCTGGCAAAGCGAGGGCCAGAAAGAGCGTCTCGACACTCAGAAGAACGAGCGTCAAGAAAGCTGGCACCGCGTAGATGTTGAGTTCAAAGCCTCCCGCGGTCAAGGATGCCGGAACTGGACGAGAGGCGAAGTACGCGCCGATCGGAGGCCCGATAATGAAGCAAATTGCGAAAGCGATTCCAACATGGGCCAATGCTTTGCCCCGATTTGCCGGAGTTGTAATATCAGAAATTATCGCACTGCGCACGACGAATTAGCCAANTTTTTTGAGAATGTAAGTAGAAGATTCGCTCACATTGCAAGTTGGACATTGCCTTCACTCAATCCGCCTATGGCTCGACTAAGCATATAGGATGCGAAGGACGATGACTGGATCCACCTGTAGTACTCATGAGCAACTAGTCACTCTGCTCGAAACGGAAGAACTGTACGCACACCAGTGCACTTAGAATGTTTCCTATCATAGTCAGGAGTAGAATTCTCTTCCGCCCATACTTATCGGAGAGAGCACCTATGTGTGGAGATACGAGGAATTGCAAGGTCCTAAAATCCAAAAAGATAAAGATGAGAGGAATGTATGGCTGGGATAATAGGAACAATAATCACGNAAAAAAGTGAGCCCATCAGGCCGCCTGAACAAAAATCGTAAGACTGAAGTCATTGAATAGATGACGTTGGAAACACACCTAGCAGTACAACATCCCATTTCTTCGAGTTTTGTACGGGATTGTAGAAGAGTCCTCGTATGCCGGAAACTAAGCCAAGTGTGCGCGAAAGGAAGCCAGTCGGGTCGGAAGACTCGCGCTGCAAGCGTCGTTGAGTCCAACTGACATGTGGCGGACAGCACGACGCTTACCTTGGTGTACCACTCGATCAATCGCGGAAATAATGGCAAGGGAATTGTGAAGGCTTTGAAGCTGGAGTGTCAGTCTATATGCATTGCCATAGCTGGGCATGTGCGTGCGCACCGAAGAGATCAAGAACGAGGGAGAGGAAGACAATGGTCTCGATCTTCGCCATGTCGGTCGCGTTGTGCAGCAGCAAGAGCCAGCTCTATGAAGAGCGAGAGTTGGGGTTAAATAGGTCGGCCGGCGACTCGCAAGATGAAGCCTCTCAAACAGCCTACGTGTTCGTTCTCAGGCCGAGTCCAATGGTGGTGGCGGCATTCACGGCTCTCACTCATGGCTCCCGCGCTTTTCGTTTTGTTTTGCAAGTTTCTCACAGCAATCAAAGTTACTAACTGTTGCTGGGAGCAAACACAGCTGGAAGCTCTTGCGAGTACGCTGGTATCCATGCGATGCCTAATGCAACACTCATGCTGCTCATGATACACTATCAAAACGTCGGTGCCGCGACCATCACGGATTGACTAGCTCTTTGTCTCATCCGCATTTTTCCCGACCGTTCCCCGAAACGCTTGGTCTTCAGACGCATGTGTGAGGCTCGTCTGATAGTGCGAGCTCGTCTCCGTTTTCGTGACCTCTCGCAGTGCCATCGTCGCGTACGCAGCTGTACTCAGTTGCAGATCCACCTGCAGTGCTACGAACTTGCCGTTTTCATCGATAACAGCAGGCTCAAAGCCCAGTAGCTTATCCTCATCCGACTGCGCGAGTGGTACCTCCGGGTCGGTGTACCGTAACACCTTCCATGAGAGTTCTTTTGGCTGAAGGAGTATCTTTCTATACGAACCGCTTAAATTATAGTCCCTATAGAAAGTGAGGATATGAGCCTCGTTTAGAAAAGAAATGGAGGAAGGAATAGCTCGTACTTGTGCTTGCTAAAGTTAACCGGATCCAAGTTGTCTAACTTCAAGAACTCTCGGTACCGTTCACCCAATGCACCTCCAGGATATGCGACATCCTTTCCAGGTAATGGCATGAGAACGTCAAAAATAGAGTACATTTCGACGTCTTCCTCTGACAAAGTCTTCACACGTGGCGCTACCCACAGTCTTTTTGTCTTCTTGGACGATTGGCCTAACGATTGAGCTAAATCCCCAGTCGGAGTATCTTTAATAATGAGATGTAATTCAATAGAAAGGAGTACCAAGATGCAATATGCCCACCTTCCTCAAGGACATACATTTCTTCATCCTCGTCTTTGCTGTCTTCGAACACTTTTCCGCCTTGTTTCTCATAGACGAGGTCTCCGGGGACTGGCTTATCCGCGCCGTGCATCCTGATGCGTTCTGACACGATTGCGTTCCAGACGTAGGATTGGTATGCGTGTACATACATTAAACGAAGAGTCCGAGGAATCTTTGAAGACCAGAAATATTCCAGGCCTCTTTGTTTATCGAAATAAAAGGGAAGTTCTCACTGTAGATAATGCGCCCATCACATTTCTCGTGTCGCCCTTCATCTTTTTGTAGCTCTCCAGGATACACCGTTCTGCAACTACTCGACGTGGAAACAGTTCCAAGGCCTTGTCCAAATTTTTCTCAACTAACCACGCATCCCGTGCAGTGACAACATCCGGGTGCTCACCGGGCCTGTGCCGGAGAATGAGCGATGCAGCTTTTTGCCAATCTGACTGGAGGAATGCGAGGCCGATAGAATGGGTTGGGATAGATGCAGTTCCGAACCGCTGCATACCTTCAAAAAGAAAGCATATGGATATGTGAAATATGACAAAAAATGAAGAATACGAGCTACCATAATAGTTAATAAAACCCTTATGTTTCAAGGATTCCATTGCCTTGTCAAGAGTGTCCAGTGATTCAACCTGCACGTTTCTAGGCAACATAAAATGAAAAGAAATATTAATTAATGTCATTAGGGACTCTAGACATATAACCTTACCGGAGAGTGATGACAAACGCATTTCCCTTTAACATTCCTAGCTCAAGCCCTGCTTTCCTGTATCGCAGGTCTGAGATGCGCACACCCCGCTCTCCGCGTTGCGTTAGAGCCTCATTGAAGGTCTTGCGCCCATTCTGAACATTAATCATTTTCCAGACGTTCTCAACAGTTTTCTTGCCTCTCCAGAGCGCGACGCGTTGAACGGTCACGCCGCGCTTATCCTTCGTGCCTGCCACAGACAGGTCTTTCATATTGCAGTGCAAGATACGCGAAAGGTGTCCAAGCGCGTCTTGCGTGTCACGGTTTGTTTTCTGCAGGGTGAAGTGGATGTACGGTGGGTATGTGCCTCGGGATTTATCTTCTCTATTGCCTAGACTCGCGCATGTAGTGACATTGCATGCAAGGTTTAATTTAATCCTCACCTTGACCACTACGATCACGATCGCGTCCTTGTCCTTGTCCTTGTCCACGTTTCGCCCATTTGATGATAATTCGACCGTCTTCATCTGAGTTTGTTTTTGTGTCCGTCTCACTTTCTAGTTTTCCACCAAAGAGTTCACGTATAGCCTTGTGTAGACCCGTCCTTGCGGCCTTTGATTCCATAGGCTATNAAAAAAGGGTAATGTGACCATCATGAGCGTATAGGCAAGCGCATGAATGAATTCACTCACGTCAGAAATGACTTTTCGAGGGTCTTCAGGTTTGTTTCTATCGCCCTTGCGTCCTCCCCCTCTTCCTCTTCCACCGCGGTCCCTTCCTTTCTTTCCTCTCTTTCCTCTTTCGCTCTTCGAAGATGGTGTCTCAGGTTCCACCTCCGTTATTTGTTCAAAAGTATCTTCCTGGGACGATCCAGCCTCCCCAGACTCGGGTGCTTTGGTCTGACGAGAACCCCAACCACTGTCGCTGACGAAAGGTTGATCTGGGCCCTCCGTGTACATGTGCCTCAATTGGGCGAGAAGCGTTTCTGATAAATACTGGCTGAGCGTGGTAGTGAAGCGCTCTGGCCACTGCTCAGGCGGCTCTGTGCCCTCGACCTTTTCATTTAGCTGGATTCCCACTGCTGTAGAGGGCTCTGAAAGATCGCTGGGTTTGGTTACTATAGACACATCCGGTAAAATAGTTTTCTCAGAAACGCCAGTTTCTGCAGAAGTCTCATCAGGTTTCTTCACTTCTGAGCGAGGCATATCCAGTGACACGACATGAACGACTTCCCCATCTTGATTTACTTCATGAACGAGGAAGTCAGTGAATCTATAGAGTGTTTTAAGCAGATAGAAGTAGAAAATAATGTGTGTTTCAGTAGATAATCACCGCTGTTTTATGATAGCATGGATTGGAGACAAGTTTTTTGATATGTATTCGGAGATGCCAACGTCAAACTCGAGTGTATGTCCGGCAGCTGTCTCCTGTGCGTGAGAGGCAGGAGGTGTTCCGAGGAGAATACGGCTTGGGGGAAGCAAAGTTTCTACGGGTGTTGCTTCGACACGCTTCGCTGTTTCGTTTGAAGCGGCCTCTGCGAGTTCGACGTCCATCGATTCTTGAGAGAATTGCTCAGGTCGAGCATTTTGAGCAACTGAAACATTAAGCTTCTGTCTTTTGGCCTGTGGTTGTTCTATTTCATCGCTCTCTAAAAAACGTTCTGCAGGAGAAAGCATAGCAGCAGGTCGTCGCGACTGTTCAAGTTCAAGTTGGTGTGGAAGAGTTGATTGAATGCGTCGGCTTCTGCCGATAGCTTTCATGGCCGCCACAGCAAATTTAAAATAAATTAAAAATTGTACTAAGCATTCTCCCCCGAATGTCTTCAGTCCTCACTCGCTCGTATGGCGAGCGGGCAGCGCACCACTCGAATCCGGCAGCCAAAGCGCTCCTCGAGACTATGGAGCGTAAAAAGTCGAATCTATGTGTCAGTGTCGACGTTTCGAAGAAAGACAGCTTCCTCAGTATTATAGATGCTGTCGGGCCATATGCATCTCTCATCAAGGCATTTGCTCCTCGTTTATTGCTGGTCAATAGGCTTGGCTGATCTTACTGCCTTTCTGATTTTCGCCTTTTCGTCTATGTATGCAATTCCCTTAACAATTGAAACAACCTATATACTTGAAGACTCATGTGGATATTATCGAAGACTTTGATGAAGAACTCGTTAAGCAACTGTTAGAGCTTAGCGTCAAGCACGACTTCCTCATATTCGAGGATAGAAAATTTGCTGATATCGGTATGAACACTATGTCATGACTATTCTGTATCTAAAGCTCTCCCAGGAAACACGGTCGTCCTCCAATACTCTGGCGGTGTGCATCGAATCGCTTCCTGGGCGCATATAACCAACGCGCACCCCATTCCCGGTCCGTCAATCGTCTCGGGGCTTGCCTCCGTCGGGCTCCCGCTAGGCCGGGGGCTCCTCCTTCTCGCAGAGATGAGCACTCAAGGCTCTCTTGCACATGGCGCATACACGGAGGACGCCGTACACATTGCGCGAACACGTCGTGATTTCGTAATTGGCTTCATAGCGCAACGACGCATGGAGGGTGTCGGGCTCTATGCAGGCGAGGCACTTGATGAGAGTGAAGACTTTATGATACTTACGCCTGGCGTTGGGCTTGAGGTGACAGGCGACGCCCTCGGCCAGCAGTACAACACCCCGCGCGCCGTTGTCCTTGAAGCAGGATGTGATATTATCATTGTCGGCCGTGGTATATACGGCAAAAACAATGCAGTAGATATAGCAGCTACTCAGACTTCTGCGGAGCGCTATCGCAAGGAGGGCTGGCGCGCTTATGAAGAAAGGCTTAGAAGATGAATGATGATCACGCATCGACTATGTAAGAACGGTCAACGTAGTCGGATAACGGGACAATGCCATTGCAAGTTATTGAATACAGATGATGCGGTTGTCATGCCTAGTATAATGTATACCTCCTGTTCGATCTAGTAAGAATAAAGAATAAAAGAATAAAAGGAACTATAGGAAGAAATATAATGCCAAGATATTGCGCAAATACGAACACAATCCAAACTGTCCCAAATGCCATCCCGTACTGAGGACTGATATATTCACACTCAAATAGAACCGCCGTTATGCCAGTGAGATGAAAGATCAAGAACGAAAGGGAGAAAGTAAGATACTATGCCGCAGAGAGAACGGTCTTTTTTAACGGCGGAGTCCCTCCTACACCGTTGCCCACACGAGCGTTCTCGCCTTCGGGAGTATCGCTCTCAGCCTTCCTTTTATTCCCTGCGACGGAACCTATTTCCTCAACGAGCGTCCGCTCTGGCGATGGGGATTTTGACACGAGAAGCATAGTCTTCTTGCTTGGAGTTCCCTGCGTTACGGATTCCGGCGTTCCTGACCGACTTGATATCTTTGCTGCTCCATCAGCGCGGAGCTTGGCTGCGAGCGTACTCGAAGTGGACATTTCAGCATGACAGGTCGCATGGTAAATCTGTTCAGGCGAGATTATCAGTATAAACCCGAGAACAAAAATAATAAAATAAAGAAGCTTACTTTATCCTTGACTCTAATAGCATTTTGCCATACCCACTCCTCCTCTTCTTCTTGGAAGTCGCTCTTTATGGTCTCCTTACATACGGGACAGCTGATGCTCTTCACCTCATCGCCCGGCGGGACAACAACAACAGAGGCTTTAATTACAGCCTCCCGTTGGGCTGATGCGTTTGCAGCTACGTGCGCTGCATTTTTTCCATTTGAGAATGTTTCACGACCTTTTCCCTTGATGTCAGAGAGTGGCTCAGAAATCCAATCCTAAGTGCGAGCCCAACGTTAAAATGATGCACCATTACTTTGTATTCAAACTGACCTCAACGCTGATAAACCAACTTCTACTATGCCCACGACCAATGGCTTCTCTCGCGCGTCGGTTCTGACGGAAATGCATGTCAAGATGATCTTCCATTTTCNTTTTTTCCTACAGGTCCTTCTGGGAAACGCAAAGCACACTGTTTACATTTTACAGGAAGTTGATCATAGATGGTTGATACACTCTGAGGGCGCTGCCTGAGAGTATTTAAAAAAAAATTAGCACAAGAAAATAACATCAGCACTCGGTCAGGTCTTACCTCGATATTTCCGCCGTCGTTAAACGAATCCTCATTCCTAAGATGGTACATGCATACTTTCTCTGTGCCTCTTTACGTTCATCCTCCAGTCCCTTTTCAGCTCTAGCTGCTGCCTCATCAAGCGTTTCAGGGGCAGGTGGCGGTGTTCCTGTACTCTTGCCAGCCCCTACAGGCGTGCTACTTGCACTCACAAGCCCAGCCTTCACCAGAGACTCGAAAAGGTTAGAAATACCAGAGACGTTTGATTCCGCTGCTTTAGATATTGTCGAAGAGCTAGCCCGTTGGTTCACAGGAGTATTGTTAGATTGCATACTTAAAGATATTTGAGTTGCGGAAGGTTGACCATATTGCGAATGTAGGGGGACAGTCGGTGATTCATTGTACATAAGCGGAGATTGTACTATAGACGCAGGCGGCGGCGGAGCTGATGCAGTTTCACGACTCATTGCACGGAGCTGCGAGAGAATTTGCTGCAACTCTTCTTGAGAAACTCCAAACTCAACCATGCGACGAAGCTAAAAGAAATGGGGGAATTAGTCTAAGTATTTAATGAGGGAGGAGATACGAACTTGATGTAATACATTGACCTGATTTTGAGAGGCAGCGTCATAAGGGTTGACATGGGAAGCTTGTTCTTTCAAAGCCAACGTTACATCGAGTTCAGCCAACACTTGGGACTTCGTTAAAGGAGCAGCGTGACCCTGGCGGCGAGACGGCTTTGTAATTAGAAAACTTGATCAGTCAGACATAGCAGAAGTAGATATTATTGTGATGAACACGTACATTCTCAAGGGTAGATAAAGGATCATTTCCCCAGACTTGACGTTCGAGAGAGACCTGAGCTGCAACACCAAATAACTCTTTCCCGGAGGGAGCCCCTGTACGCCAAGTGACAAGCATCTCTTCCATCTTGCTGCGAGTAGATGGGTCAACCTGTCCATAGGTTTCAAGGAAGAGGGAAACGACAAAAGCTGAGAACTTTGAAGCATAGGGATCGTAAACATTTTTGGATATTGCATCGAGAACATAGAAAGCTGGAAGCTTCATCCAATGCGGTACCTAACAAAAAGGGAAATTGCACAAGCAAGCACAAACAAAGCAATCAGCAAACTTTCTGGGGACGAGGGCAAAGTAAACATTGAAGGTCCTGAATGCAGATCAGTTGAGTGGCTCATCCTGACGTGCTGCAAGTGGTCTGAACATAAGACCTTCGGTCGCACATCTTTTCTCAAACTACAACGGACTGCCTATATACTAGTTACATCGCATACGTATCGTACGTAGTTGAGCACCAGAAGAGAATCGACAGGACAGGGCATGTAAATATGAATAGATTGATAGGACACGGCGCAACCGCGGGAATGCGCGCAAATGAAGCAGGAAGGGAAAACTCACCCTTCGAATATGGGCCTGCAGACACTCAGCGACGATATCGGCATAGCGACTGTAGTTCTGGGCCATCATAGAAAGATTCTGGATAATAGGTCTGGAGTTAATGGTCAGTTCAGACAGCCGACCAGCATAGTCTCTTCGGAAACTGCTGGGGTCAGAGAACTGGACTGTGAAGGCAGGTTGCCCATACGCATAGGCGGGCATGGGAGGCGGTACGTGCTGCATGTAAGTGTGCGGCGGCTGAGGCGGATACGGCTGACCATACCCTTGGGGAACAGGGTGCTGATAAAGTGACATGACGCAAGCAGCGCACTCAAGGGCGAAAAAGGCAAAGCCGCTATAAACTCAAATGACAGACGACAAGTGCTGCCGCAGGTAAAAGGCCAGATAACAGAGAAATCTGCACTGAGTGAGAAGGACAAATCTGATTTGCAAACCAACAAATCGTTTGAACTCGATCTACGGACACTAGGTGAACGATCACACAGGGGATGGAGATGGTGGTGGTTCAGAGACAAGACGCAATGAGGTGGCACTGAAACGTTGACGGCGACTACTCCCCCATTTTTCAAACTCCGTCGGGGTCTTCCGAGAACAACCATCACGTGTTCTATTCCATCAATTATTTTTTTATTAATTTTAAATTCTTCCTGCGAGTGGAGTCGAATCAACGACCTGTTTTTCGGCAAACTTTATTGGTTCAAGGCTTCCCGCTCGCTGTGACGCCCGACTTCGCCATCGACAAGCCTCCGCAAGACCAACCGTGAGTGTTGTTGTTCTGCAGTATGTCCTGACGACGGGAAAGTGGCCTGTTTCACGTCCTATGTCTCAAAACCCGGACATTATGCGTTCATTCGTGGTGGATTGACTCGTGCGTTTGCAGATGAAGGACATCATTCAGACCGAAGAGCTCGACATTCCCGAGGGTGTCACCGTTGAGATCAAGGCTCGTCTCATTACCGTCACTGGTCCTCGTGGTGTCCTTCGAAAAAATGTTAGACATGTTGCGATGGACATCCAACTCGTTAAGAACAAGGTTGGCAAGGTCACCCTTGCTGTCTGGCAGGGTGGCAGGAAGCACAATGCCTGCCTCCGGACTATCCGCTCACTCATCAACAACCTAATCCTCGGTGTCACCAAGGGCTTCCGGTACAAAATGCGCGCTGTTTATGCCCATTTCCCCATCAATTGTATCATCCAGGACGATGGCAATGCTCTCGAAATTCGCAACTTTTTGGGAGAGAAGGTGCGAGTGCTTCATTGTTGTCGGCAACTACTTCTTTATGTCTATCCTTTCTTCCTCAAATCAAGACTGTGCGTAATGTCAAGCTGCTTGACGGCGTCACCATCACGGAATCAAAAGCCCAGAAGGATGAGCTTATCCTTGAGGGCAGCGACATCCAAAATGTATCTCAGTCTGGTGTGTAATAAGNTTTTTTTGCACTCTTATGTGCCTGTCTAAATCTTTCATAGCCGCTTCTATCCAGGGAATTTGCGCCGTACGCAACAAGGACATACGGAAGTTCCTTGACGGTATCTACGTGTCGGACAAGGGAACAATTGAGACGCAGTAGAGGATGGCGCTCTTTTTTCATTGTCTTTTTACGCTTTTCTAGGCATATGCTATATTGACTATGCTCATGCTATGTTTTGGTGGGATGCAAGATCAAAGAAAACTTCGGTGGGAAGCACTGTAAACGATCATGGCACGAAAGGTATTTTCGTCCCTACCCGCTTCTTGTATTGTGCATAATCGCTGCGAAAGAAATGAATGAGCGCCGCTTCTTCCGCTGAAACATGAATTAGTGACATGCTAGAATGCTAAGCATGTGGAAGGGCCCACATCGGATTCGATAGTAGAAGAATCTCCAGAGTAGTGCACTATACAAGCTGAAAGACAACGGATTTTGCAGCACAAGTTGCGTGCCAAGTGCCCAATAGTAAAAGCCCGTATACGATGGATGTCGGAACCAACTGTGTAGCAAGTGAGTTTCTGTCGCCTTGGCCAATAGCTAAAATGCATACGCGTATACGCCGTCTGTCACGAGCTGATGTCGGCTTGCTTTCTTGAAGGCAACAGCATGCGAGAAGTTAGTTGATGCATGAATCATTGCGCAGGATCGCAACATTTGGCCAAGTATTGTCATTACAATACCTAACATAGTTTATTCGTTCAGCGTTGTTAGTGTTCATCCAATTAGAAACAGTGCGTACCGACTGTTGACACATATGGAAAAGCCTTCCACGAAGGTCTAAAATATAGGCTCAGAAGATATTCCGTAAGTGCAGTACCGTGCGCTGCATGGTACAGCAACCCGTTATCGAGAAGAAAGGCTGTAGATGGAATATAAATTTCAGTGCTACGAAACGGGGTTAAATGAACGTAGCTCACAATCAACACTACATTTCTCCCTATTCCAACCTGCCGTGACGGCAAACTCTGCCCAGTGAAACAAGCTCAATGCTGCAAAGAAAAAACCTAATTGTGGTGTCGCCCACCACCAGCCTTCTTGCGTAGTCTGCTTCGAGGAAGCCAACGAGTCCAACCTCGAGAAAAATAATGACAGCGACAGNAAAAAAGACGCCACCGAGGAGAAATGATATCAGAGATGCTGCGCTGGGCGTATTTGGGATCTTGCCATGAGGCTGAGAGGGGCCAATAGGCCGCATTTCGAGTGAGTCGTTCTGCTTGAGGAGCGCGTTGCGTTCCGCGAGGCAAGCATCGAAATTATCGCTGAAGTCGTCGTTGTCGAAGGCATTGGGACCGCTGGTGGTGGAGCTCATGCTCTACGCACGCGTTAGGGGATAGGGCAGACGGTGAAACGCTGAAGAGCTGAAACGAGACAAGATGTGAAAGAGCACTAGAGGACATGGTCGGTAGACAATTGAGCAACAATTGAACAACACGTCGATCAGGCTTCAAGTTCGCGCTGGCACGCTCTACAATTCTTTTGTCACTTTTGTTTTTTCTTCATCTTCATTCTATGCCAATCAGTATCTACCTGGTACTCTGAGAGATCATTTTTGACATGATATGGCAGAATAGCGTGTGCTCTCGCTCGCTTTGTTTATTCGATCTTTCTCGCTCAAACGTTCTCAAAGAATTGACGCGGACGCGTGCTCATGTCCGACTCGCATCTACGAGCAGCCAAAAGCCTGTAAAAAATGGCCCAGAAAAGATACGCAACCTTGCAGTCGTAGCACACATAGGTGAGCAATGTGTCGCGTCCACTGTGAATGTTCTATCGATGCTAGGCTAGACTCCGGAAAGACAACTCTCACCGAGTCCATCCTTTCGCGCTCTGGCTACCTTTCTGCTCCTGGAACCGTCGACTCTGGGTCGACCACAACAGACTTCTTGCCAGCAGAGCGCGAGCGCGGAATCACAATTCAGTCTGCGTCCATCCCCGTCTCATGGAAGGAATGGACGTTCAACCTCGTCGACACGCCTGGCCACGCAGACTTCGGGATGGAGGTCGAGAGCGCAAGTCGTGTCGTTGACGGTGCAGTCGTTCTCATAGACTCAGTGGAGGGTGTCGAAAGCCAAACGCAAGTTGTCTGGCGCCAACTTGATAGGTGAGTGAGCATATATCTTAGTGATGTGTTCTAAGTAGTGATTTTTGGTCTAGGTATAATGTACCTTCGCGCATTCTCTTCCTTAACAAGATGGACCGCACCGGCGCATCGTTTCACAATTCAATGCGTTCATTACTCAACCACCGACTCCATCCAAAGCCCATGGCAATCACACTCCCAGTCGCGTCTTTTGACCCGCGAGCCTACTCCACTGCCGAACCGGGCGTCCAGGGAATTGTTGACCTCGTGCGCTGGGAGCTTTGGAAGTGGGACGAAAAATGCTTACGGAACGGCGACGATGAGGTTGCCTTCATACGTATTCCACTTCCTAGGCACGCAGAGGAGCTGGAACAGAGCGACTTCTTTCCTACAGACCACCCTCTCACGAAAGAACTAATTCCTGCGCGAACGGCACTCCTTGAGAATCTTTCAATGTTCTCAGAAACACTCATGGATAAATTACTTGCGCTCCCTGCTGACCCTTCCGCGTATCTCAGTGTCGATACAGAAATTATTGTCACTGTGCTCCGAGCAGCGACTTTGCGAAAAGAGGTTTTGCCTGTCTTATGCGGATCCGCTATGAAGCATATTGGGACTGACCTAGTGTTGGATTATGCGGGACTTCTTTTAGCTAGCCCTCTGGATCTGACTGGGGGCGTTTCGCAGGAAGGCTCTACGGACGTACAAATGCTGGCGTGGAAGGTGGCATGGGACAAAAGAAAAGGTTGGATGACCTTTGTGAGGGTATACTCTGGTGGATAGATTTATTTTTGTGTGTCTTAGCTGGTTCCTAATACAATCTTATTTGCAGGAACATTAACAAGGCAAACTGTTCTGTTGAATGTAACGCGCAACGAAAAGGAAAATATTTCCAAGCTACTCTTATTGTACGCTGCTCAGCCTGAAGAAGTTGAAGTTCTGACCTTTGGATCTATCGGCGTCATTCTTGGACTCAAGCACACTCGCACTGGTGATACGTTGATTTCGTCAACCTTGGTTCATGCCGCACGAAAGACAAAACGACAGCAGGACGTACAGTCAGCATTCGATCCTCTTCGCGATATTACACCTCCACCTGCGGTAATGTCGGCATCTATCATCCCACAGTCAAACTCGGACCTACAACCTGTTCAAGATGCGCTTCTCGCACTTTCTCGCACAGACCCATCCGCGCGCGTCGAAGTTGCTGATGGCCAACTGCTTGTGCACGGACTTGGCGCGCTGCATCTCGAGATCATCGAGGGTCGTCTGCGCGATGAATGGGGTGTTGCCTTTGAGGCGGGTCGTCGGCGTGTCACATACCGCGAGGCCTTTCCAGAAGGAGATGAGGTGCGAGTTGATGACACATGGGATGCGGAGCGCTATGGGCAATCTGTGCATGTAGCGATGTCCCTCGAGGTGCGCGCACTTCGCGAAGATGAGGAAGGCGATGCTCTTTGGGACGGCAACGTCGTGCTAGACATAGAAAGACGTCCTGTTCACACCCTGTTCACGGATGGTACCATCGCTGGCCAATATCTAAAAGATCCGTGGTCATATCTTGCGCAGGGCATCGCGAGTTCACTTCTCTCTTCACCGCACAGCGCACTACCGCTCTCGCGTACGCGTATTCGTGTGTGCCATTATTCTCTCAATCCGGCTGACGCGCCCGTCACCGTGCTTGCGGGAGCTGCAAGTGTTATTTTGCGGCATGCATTGCAGCGTGCAGGGCTCGGCTCGCTCTTGGAGCCTTACGTGCGTCTCAGAATTATCATCAATGAGGAGCATCTTGGGCGGATTGTCAAAGATTTGACAGAACATGCCGGAGAAGTTCTGGAACTGGGGGGACAGTCGAGTGCAGCTTCCGAGGGCGAGGAGAGCTTCCCCTTCCCAGAGGATGGTGTATACTTACCTCCAGAGTGGATGTCACCTTCATCTTTTTCTACGTCAAAAACTGGCAATACAGGAGCGAGTATGAAAAGAGTAGTCCATGCGGTTGCACCACTGAACCAAATGCTCGATTTTAATAACCGCTTGCGTGCTCTTTCCGGAGGCCATGGAACATTTGAGATGTCCAATGCAAGTTTTCGATCAGTCAACGAGTCGAGAAAGTTAGAAATCTTGAGAGAGATGGGGAGAGCTTGAGATCTTCCATGCATAAAAGTGTACTATAGTTGGATTATATATCTATAGACAATTACTTCTCGCATTACTGAATATTATTTCGCATCTCATCTGCATCTCCATACAATGCACTTCCATCCATCTCATCGTCTTCGTCTATCCCGCCTGAGTGGTCGCCTGCGACGTTATTGAGCACCTGGCTGAAGGCAAGCATCCCAAACTCATCGTCATCTTCCATAGTATGTTGTGCCTCGTCTATAGTGTTCAACGATGAGAATACGCTCGGGAAACGTGGCGCCGGAGTCGCACTACGATCCCGCTGGTCAAGATTCGGAAGGAAAAGAGGGAGAGGCGTTTGCTCTCTTTGAAGGATGTTACTAGAAGCAAATTGTGACGGGGAGACACTTGGTTCCTTGTCAAATCCTCGAGTAATCGACGAAGCCCTGGCGGCGTTGCTTTCGGATGCCATATTACTAGTGGTGACAGGGAGAGGAGGCCAGGGCTCTACGATAACACAAAGACAGCGGTTACGCATACTCAGTCCCCGGAAAGCAAGCTGCAGACCAAGTTTCTTCGTCTCCTCTTCGTTCTCGTCTATTCCAGTACCTAAAGCTGTAACAGGATCGAGAGACTCCTCAATCTTGACCCTTGGTGATGACTCGCTGCCTTCCTGCATCTCAGCATCTTCATATTGATTAATATCCCTGAAATCGTCATCATTGTCAGAGTTTTCTCGATACGCCTGACCCTCCTTGCGCGTCAATCTTCTTAGAGAAGCTTGCCGATTGCCATCATCATCATCTTCCAAGCTGTCCTCCAAATCTGACAGGGATGATTCTTCAACCTTTTCTTCTTCTGAATCATCGATAATGACCATGGCTTTATCTTTCCCTTTATGTCTCGCAGTCTTCCGTGTTTTCGTTGATGGTGGGCCTTCGCGCGGCCGTTTCTTTGCTCTGCTTGTAGGAAGGTGGTCTTGGGTATCGCTAGGGCTCTCCCTGGGTTTACGCTTCCCGCGAGGTCTATTTGGCGGGCGTACTTCAGGTTGGACAGGATTTTCGACTTGAACATAGTTTCTCCACTTAAAACGGAGTAAGTACAGTCAACACAGCCATTTGAAGTTGAAGTGACGATACCTTGAGTACAACGGCATGAGGTTCCGCTTTGCGAAGAAAGTACGCGAACTGGTAATGATCTATAGCAGATAATAAAACGAGAAGTCAGAGCAGAAGACTTCCGAACTACTGACCTCCTCTGTGTACTTCGACTGTCCCTCTCTTTACAGTGGCTGGACCTCCAGGTCCGTAATGTGCGTATCTCTCGGCTTCGAGTTTAGGGCCAATTCTAGTATACTTATTAGGCATTTGTTTGAGCAGTGGTTGCAGTACTCACAATGGTCTTAAGTCAGATATCACGGACTGCAAAGTCCTGTCAGTCATCCATTCCAGGTGCCTGTCATCGAGGTAAAGCTTCACGAGCCAGCATCTCGAGGCTCAGAAAGATATCCTTCGCAAGAACATACATATAGAGCTCACGTATAGTGGGATAACATCGCTGGCAGATAATCGTAGATAATATGTGTTCCGTGCACAGAAGGGCATATCGGTGAGAGTGATTTTGCCATAGAAAGGCGATCGCTCGTGCGCGTCAAACAAAGCACAAGTGTATTTGGTTAGTTTAGCCGAGATCGACCGCTTATTGCTTATTCCACGCTCAGTAAAAGATTGTATATAGTACAAGTAAGTTCAACAAGTTACTACCAATCTATTTCCTTGCTCTCCCCTGCCTTAGGAGAGACAGGGATCTTCCTACCCTTGTATCCAAAGCCATCCAACCACGGCCATACCGCACTCCGGCGTTGCTCAAACGACACAATGGCGTCCGACTTTTGCAACGTCAGCCCAATGTCGTCGAGCCCATTCAACAGACAATGTCTCCGGAATGGGTCGATGCTGAATGGTACAGGCGGCTTTCCGTCCGGACGCCGGATCTCGTTCTTCTCGAGATCTACCTCCAAGTCCTTGCCAGCCTCCGCGTCTTCAGCTAAAGAACGACAGATGCCCTTCGGCAGCGCGATCGCGAGCATCCCATTCTGCAGAGTGTTGGCACGGAATATTTCTGCAAAGCTTGGCGCGATAATGCAGCGGATCCCGAAGTCGTTCAAACTCCAAGGCGCATGCTCGCGACTACTCCCACACCCAAAGTTCGCACCAGTGCATACGACAATCTTTGCCTTGTCGAAGGGAGCACGGTTGAGCACGAAGTCGGTATCCTTTCCCGTGTTCGGATCTTTCCGTAACGTGTAAAAGAGCGCATTTGCTAGACCGGTGCGTTTAAGAGTCTTCAAAAATTGCTTCGGGATGATCATATCCGTGTCCACATTTTCGATATCGATACGTGCCGTGACCCCTTTCAACACCGTGAATTTACTTACAACGGAGGGTGTCGTAGCAGGGGGCAGATCCTGAACCGGTGATGCCGTGTTCTGCAGGGGCTCCGGCGGCGCCAAGACAGGATCCGTCCAAAATGTCGAAGCTCGAAGCTCTTTGATGACTGGCACACCCTGGGTAATATCTGCACCGAGGAGTTTACGTACGTCCGTCAAATTGCCTGTCATCGCAGCAGCAGCAGCCATCGCGGGACTGACAAGATGAGTACGTCCACCTGAGCCTTGTCGGCCTTCGAAATTGCGGTTGCTTGTGCTCGCGCAACGCTCCTTGGGTTTCAGCTGGTCCGGATTCATACCGAGGCACATCGAACAACCGGCCTCGCGCCAGTCAAATCCGGCTCGCCTGAACACAACATCAAGACCTTCTGCCTCTGCCTGCTCCTTGATAATTCCAGAACCAGGAACTACCATCGCTTGCACGTGTGACGAGACCTTCGCGTTAGACCCAGCTGCGAGCACAATCTTCGCCGCCGAGCGCAAATCTTCGATGCGCGAGTTTGTGCACGAACCAATGAAGACCTTGTCGATCTTGACGTCCGTCATTGGGGTGTTCGGCGCTAGTCCCATGTACTGCAGAGAGCGCTCAACAGATTTACGCTTCACAGGGTCTGATATAATTGCAG
>SGPK01000410.1:0-22950 GCA_004802695.1 Phellinidium pouzarii
CCTCAGCGCTCTCGACCACTACTCCGCTCTCCGGCCAAGGACAGACGTCTACAGTACGTGTCTTGGCGCATGCACTCCTGTCTCCTGCTCACGCCCGCCAGCGTACGACGATGGCCGTACCCAGCTCCTTCTCGTCTTACATGGTCTCCTTCCCATCTCTTTCCGCAGCGCATCGTACAACATTCCCGTCGCTCTATGGCTTACCCTCTCGTACCCCGCAGAGNCCCCCTCTCGTCTATGTCGTCCCCACAAGCGATATGCTCGTCAGACCTTCAGACACAGTAGAGCTCTCCGGAAGGTGCAATCTTGAGTACACCACTAGTTGGTCTCACAAACCCGATGTACGTTGCCGCCTGCCGTTGCCATCTCGGTGCAATACTAATATCGATCTCGTCCAAAGGCCTGCTCACTCTCTTCGCTCCTTGAAGCCATGCAAGTGCACTTCTCGCGCGAACCACCCTTGTATTCGAAACCGCACAAAGATTCTTCCGTCGCAAGCTCATCTGTACCGACGACCTCTGTCGAGTCTTCTGCGCCGCGCGAGCGTGATCACGTGCAAAAAGTACAAGCGCAAGCGCAGACATCATCGCATCCTCCGCCTTTGCCGCTCAAGCCATACGCGCCCGGTATACTTTCCTCTCCGACAAGTGTGGCCGTCTCCTCTCCTGCTCCAAGTCTCTCCTCTGCGCCGTCTGCGTCTCGGGCTCACTTCGAGTCCCAGCAATCCGCGCCCGGGTCTCCCCCATCACTGCCTCAAACGCATGGCTCATACGCGCCTGCCTATTCGTCTTACGCAAATTACACAACCGTGGTTGACGCCCATGCCAACGTAAGTCTGCCGACATCAACTTGTTCACCTCTTTTTATAAGAGTTTCTGTTCCTTTTCGAATATGCCATTGCTAGAAATTCCGGTATCATCGGTCACTCGGTGTCTTGGTTATCTATATTTCTTATAACGCCGAAGACGCCGTACACTGACTTGGTGGCCGCTCGTTTCTGTGCTGGTGTGCTAGTCTGGTGCATTTTCCTGCTGATTTCCCTCGTCTATTTTATTATTATTATTATTAAAAACTCTACATACGGTTGCACGTTTTGCTCTTCGTTCCATCTGAAATTTGTCTCATTTAGTTACCATTCATTGTATGCGGTTTCTATATTTTATCTCTTTACCTGAGCTTCNTTTTTTTCGGACAGATCTTGTGTGCTGATTATCACTGACTTCTACACCGTCTGATCATGTACAGCTTCAACAGCCACCTTCCCCCGGTCAAACTCACTCAGGCGGGCTCGGGCCGATGTCTATTGCACACATACCTCCGGAGCCAGACTCACGTATGTTTAAGCCCCTGTGACTTCATTATTTCTCCCCTAATAACAGTCTAAACGCTGACAAAAGTTCTGTTTCAAGCGTCATCAACCGCCCACAGCGAACAGGGGCCCCCTCCGTATGTAACGGCGCAGAGTCCTCCCGTACCCCCACGCCCGCCCGTGCCGCCTTTGCCGTTCGCACACACTGGGCACCAGCGGAGCGCATCAAACCCGCAAATCTCTCTCGCACTGCCGCTTCCGCGACCTCAGAATTATGCTCAGCCTCAGCCGCCGAGTCGTCCATTTCCACCTCAAGATTATGGCTCGTCAAAGACACCAGTTTCTTCTGTCCCTGTTGCTCCCGTGCATAGGCAACCATCGGCATACCAGCAGTCGCCGGCTCCGACGACTGCGCCATCCGTTTACATACCTTCAATGGGAGCGCCAACTCGGCCTGCGCCGTCCCTCCCCCCTCTGGACCTCCTTGATCAAGATGAAACTTCCAGTTCTTCCTCTTTCCCCTCTGCGAGCTCAAGGTCTCTAGTTCCTCCCCCTCCGCGCCCACCTAATCCGCAGACACTCGCATTGCACAACGCGGTACTTGCATCGCTCCGTGATTCGCTCGCACGCCTATCTGCTTCTCACGCAGACGCAGTCGCGAGGCAGCGTGCCCAGCAGGCAGAGCTCCTTGCAGGGCCAGCTGCCATCCGCGATGAGTCTGCGCGGCTCACTGCGGTGCGTGATGTGTGCCAGGCTGTCGATGCACGCTGGGCCACAGTCGTACGTGAAGGTGAAGGTGTGCTGAGCGAGGTGCGCCGCCGAGGGGAAGTTGAAATTGACGAGATGATTTGCGCGAGCAGCATAGTTGGAAATCAGTGCGTATTTTTAGCATTTTATTTTAAGCAGGCGTCATAAATTTGTACATTTACAGGCTCATCAACCTCGTTGCGGAAGACAACGCAATTGAGGATACCATGTATCATCTTCACCGTGCACTCAACTCGGGCAGAATTGATCTCGAGCGGTTTCTTCGTGTAAGTATATCTCTTCTCAATTTGTTTCTGGAGCAGCTCTTTGGTACTCGTTGACTCTCCGAGATAGTTGGATGTTCTTTCCCTTATAAGTATTCTTTCTTATTTTCTGACGCGGGGGGCTCGACCTCACTTGACTCATTACTATTATCTCTGTCATTTCCGACGATTTTTCTAGAACGTTCTCTTCGAAAGCATTGCATTCTACTTTACTGACGAAATCTATTCACATTTTCTCTTCGATAGACGACGCGAGTGCTAGCTGAAGAACAATTCATGAAGCGGGCGCTGGTGGAAAAAATTATCCGCGGGCTACCTATTGGGATGTCGTTAGGATAGCTCTCCATTTTGGTGTTCTGTCTGCGTCTGGTTTGTATATTTGCTATCAGAAACTGTCAGCTTTGGTGTTTTCTAGATGGGTTTGCTATTATTCTAAGCATTTTCTAATTTTTTTCTTTTGCGCAACCCTGCGGTGATAGAGCTAGGCACAAATAAGGGACAGGGGATTATCCACCAGGAAGGGCGTGTCACGGTGACGGCGAAACAAGAGCGCCTGACGCAGATAACGCTGCGGCGTAGCCAGGTCAGTGAATTGATTTCAGCTCGCGGCCGGGACCACACATGCTCGCCACGACCCACAGTACTCAGTACTCGTGTCTCCGACCTGAAATAATTATAATTATCTATGCCCTGATCCCCTGTCTCTGGGGAGCACTTGATCACGATCACGACAAGCGCACGATCGGTCGAGCAGGCTCTATTGACTGCTGTGTTAGGAATAGAATAATAGCTATTTCGTATCAGCTCCGATGATAAACGGCCGATATTCTCAGGGCGGCGCGGACGAAACACGCGGCCATCGTTCGAGCGGACGCGCCGGCATCTCCCGCCATCACCAACCGCCGACGCTGACTAATACGGGTCGAACCCCACTTACTTATTAATGCATAAACACATTTTATTGCATACAACAGGCCTCCCTGGGGGGTCTGGTGCCAATATTTTTCATAACCATATTGATTGATTAGTGTTTAATTACATAATAAAACAGAGTCTCCCCTATTAATATTCCCTATTGCATACCTACCCACCTCTATACAATAGGAGGGATACTTGTTTTTGTTTTTGTTTTCTGTTGTTCGTCGGGGACGCCCAAAGGGCATGCAGGCATGATCTGCTCGCATCGCTAAGGCCCAAATGATCGACCAAGCGAGCCGTTCGTTTGATGGCTTCACAAGGGGCTAGCTGTGACTCTGCACTGACATCAGACATCCTCCATCTTCCTTTTTTTTTTTCTACTCATATATCCAAATCACACTTATCGCATCCCGTTCATTCGGTGCACGGGCACGGGCTCACATCCTCCTTTCGCGGAGGACGACCCAGTAAAGACCGATGCTGATATATAGAGATAACAGATGCGAGGTTGTCCGGAATTATCCTGGTTTGCTGCTTCATTATTCATTTTACTATCCAGCATTTGACGCCGACAATAAATATACATATACATATTAATGATTAATGACTGTAGTCGCCCGAGTGCTGGGTGGGAACCTCGAGCCATAAACTTGGCGCAGGTCTCGTATGTTAATGGGCCGTCGCTTAGCAGACCCTGACCGTAGAGAGAAAGTAAGACAAGAGGGGTGCAGGTTTCCAGAATCGAAATTTCGCCGATTATTGGGATCAGTTTGCTACAATGCGGGGTCAGAACCTTATTCCATCAACTCTCTTTTTTCGACCCGTTAAGAGTGCGTGCACATTTCACAATGCAAGTTCAAGGGTTCCTGTCTAGGGGAGTCGAGGTTTCAATTCAATCGGTGGTCTGTGATTTTAAGCAGCTTCAATGACCTGAGACACTTGGGATGGGGTATGTCCGACGGGCTGTATTTTATCCAAGACAATACTTAAATGAGAAAGTGTCAGTGCGTCATTAAATAATGCTGCATCATGATGCACCACCTCATATCTATGTCGATATTCGTTCTTGTTCTTGTCCATTGAAGCGTCGCTAAATGACAAGCGCGATTTAGTACGAACATTGCGGTGCCACCTCTCTTATTGTCCTGATTTTCTTTTCTCTGCCGCATCAGGAGGTTATTTTGATTATCATTTTATCGGCTATTTCGAAAGAAGCATGATACTGGACACTGTGTTCAATTGTTCGCAGTCCAGCAGGATTATCCCAAGTTGTCGGCTTCGAAGGGTTGCAGCGAGATCGACGGGACCCACAGATCTACGAGGCGAGCTCTCAGACACTTGGAAATGCATGCAGAGATAATCATTCATCAGTTGACACCACTGGACGAATTGTGCTTGTTGGATTGATGATTGCGGTCTAGCTGCCGTCCTCAGGCTTAGGCTTTAGCATCCTATTTCTGAACTCTGATCTACATCCTCTTTCGCGTTTCCAACATGCACGCTGGGAGGACGTTTAGATTGTTGTAAGGTTTACGGTTCTGGGGTATACAGCAGACAAGCCTAGATCGCTAGGTTAGCATTCAACTTCAGTTCTACTGCGTCCAAATAAATTTGCTCCTATTTTCGTGCATAGACGTATAGTGCTCTTGGCTCGGAAAAAAAAAAAAAAAGGTTGCTGCGGACAAAAAGGCCACCTTCTATCTAGCACGGCCAAGCCAGCCACTGTGGTCTATATAAACAATACTAATCCACGCACTGCGATTGCACTGGCAGAAAACACAAAGATCAGCGCCGCAGTATGTCGTCTTGACATCTAGTAATAAGTACAGAAACCACCACGGCCTGTAACGAGGGCCGCGCATAATAATATCTCTCGTGGCAGGGGCAGCAGGACACACACGTTGAAGCGGAAATGAGGATCAGGTACTCGGGGACGGCTTCTTATGATGTACGTGCTCGCAGTGCTTGTCGACTCTCCGCTCTTTCATCGCGCTCTTCCCTCATCCGTCCAACTAGCTTTTGGCTTCATGCAAGAGAACTCAGTAGCACTTAGTGCGAGAAAAAAAAAAGAATCCAAGAAGCAAGAGCCATCTATCTCTCACGCCTGCGTTCTCAGCTTCGTTCTCGCGCTCAATTTATCTTTATCTGTCTCGAACAATAACGACGGGGTTATAGACGGGATGAAATCGCTTGCGAGTGTTCGCGACGTTTTGACGGATACAGCAGCAAGTACAGCAGCTTCCCTTCTTCGCATACGGCTCTTCAGACGACCCTTCGGGGCCAAAGGACAATCGGCTGCCTGAAATTGTAGCTCCTGCTATAAAGACGGGCTCTACACTCTCCTTTAGTCCGCTCTTTTTGTGCTTCTCCCATTGTACCATTGCACCATTCACTCACCTTTTGACGCTGTACGTACTGCCGTCTGGCAATACAACCCGTTTGCGCTTCCGCACTTTGACGACCAGGTTGAGCGCGCTATTCTCGGATGTCGGGCTCGGGTCCCAGCTTCAAGGTCATTCTTTCATTGATTTTGATATTGAAATATCATGTCTGCTTATATCAAAATCAAGTCTTCGCCGACAGCCTAAAGAGACGTTTTCGCTCCCAGGGGTCGCGGGTGCACTATGTATACGTGAGCAACTTGAAAGCAGAAGCTCCTGCCAAATGCAACTGCGCATATCATACCTGCATCGCGTGCTTCCCGATTCTCGACCTTCTTGTTTTTTGTCCTGTTTCTCCCATGCGTTTCATATGAATGGGTTGCGTCATGAAGCAACTTACAAAAAAAAAATCATTCCAGCTTTCCCTAAACCGTGGTCCTATACGATCGTCGTTCTGTATCATCCCTACTGATTATATATATATATATATATTATATTGAACCTGGGTGTCGATCGGTCTCCAACCGAGTGAAGAGGGAAGATCGTCTCGTCTCTATTTGCATTCGCACCCGTCCCTTGCACCGTGCAGCGACAGAGTTCACACTCAAGAAAAGCAACTGTTTCGTTTCAGCGTTCGGGCGCGAGCAGCACGGCACCACGCTGTTATTAGGGAGTAAAATTGGATGTCAGCGGTGATGGCGGCAAGAGGGAGAAAGGAGGGCAGAACCCAGAAGGTAGACAGGACTTCGGGACGGCTTACCTCACTCAAAACAGCTGACTTGAGATCTTATATATATACCTGTAATATAGTCAACGGTCAACAACGTTAGGGAGAGTTCCGTAAGTATCATCTAAGATGTCTACCAATGCCCATTAATATTCTCCGAATGCACCAGGCTCTGCGCTGCGTAAGATTACATCTTGCGCTGTGCACATTTTATCACCTGAAACGTTATGGTGGAATCTAAGCCACGAAGACTCGAAGGCAAATGAAAGCATTAGGTCGAGAGCTACATGGGAGCGTGAATGTAATAGTAGAACGACGGTAGATAAACAAACTACACATGCGGTGAGCCGCGAAAACCAGGTCATCGAAGGGAATAGAGAAAAAAGTAAAAATAAAAAGGTATAGTCGTTCAGTAGTTACCATAATACAATCTTCGGATCTTGAAGTCTAGGTTCAAGAGCCAGCGGTGTCATTACAACAGATTATGAGACAATCCTTTCTTGGACTTCGCTCAGAGGCCCAGCCCCGAGCGTCTCCTGAGATGGTGACTGAAACNGGGGATGCCCTCTTCTTGGCCGGAGAAAGCAGACCGCTGCTTCCGACCCAACTCCATACACGGGCTTCTTCACCGCCACGAAGTTCTTCTAAATTAGCCCGAACATTTGCATTGCCTTCGACGACTCGTTCAACTCTGTCCCAGAGACGTCGACGAACTGGGATGGAATGTTCGTCTTGGAGTATGACATCACGAAGCTGGAGAGAAGACAAGTACGGCTGCGGAGTCGTGACAGGGTCTATGTGATAGTTCATCTCTTGATTGCGTAGTGTGTCAAGCGCGATTTGCACCAAGTCTGCCACGCGCCGGCTTTCCTCGCGCCGAACTGCTATCCGTGCCTTCCCATAAAGACCTAGCATAAATAATCCAACCATTCCTATGTTGCAAAAAAAATCAGCTGAGTTCTATGCTTTCTCAGCTTGAGGCTTACCAAAAACGCTTCTACGCCATTCAGCCCAAGACTGTCTAGATGCGACAATGGCTTGGCAACTCCAGCTCATACTTGCGTGATCCGAAGCTATATATAATCTCTGCCTGCAGGGAATGCGTAAACAATATTTCAACAAAACAACTTCAGATAAGTGCTTACTCTGAGTCTCTGCTCTCCACAAGCCGCCCGTATTTTTTCAGCTGCTCAATGGCTTCCCAGTATAGCTTATTAAATTCATCAACAGACTTATCACCCTAGGGCGCAATCAATAGCAAAGCATGAGTAGACTTTCAGATTTGATCAGTATGCAAAGACTTACGTCTCGAACATATTTTTTCTTTAGGAGATCCTGTAGTTCATCAGCTCTGTACCCCCACATTCTTGCTTCCCCGCCATCAATCGACTTCGTAGCATCTATACCAGCACAGAGTCTTTTCCCCCTTACTTCTTCAAGCGTAGAGTCAATCCTCTTCCCCAAAGCACCAATATTCTTTTTCCGCAATTCATCGTCGATGCATTTCGGTGGAAAGGCAATTGGGCCAAATCCTGGCAAACCGTCGGCCATAACAGATGCATATGGAATTAGAGACAAAGGATGGGGCTTCAGGATATACCCTTCATCACAGCGGACAGAGAAGCGCGAACAGACTGCGTGAGCAGGGCAGGGCGTACAAGTGTCTGGGTGAGGAAGAGAGATCAATGGAAGCGGAGGGCAAGCATCGAGACTATCATTTCCTTCATGCTGAGCATGGCAACCTTCAAGTTCTAAGCGTTTGCTTTGCAGGTTCACAAGAACGTCGTTGCTGCTTGTGCCTGCGTCACAGAACCCTATCGGCGCGGCCTCAAGCTTATACTGACCCGCTATGCCAGAAAGCACAAAAACAGTAATTGTCATAAATATCCTCAGCCAAATCGGTATCGACGAGCTAGACGCCTTTCCAGCTTGCCTCCGAACCACAGTCCCTCCATCAGCGATCCGCTGAGCGACTTCAACTGTTTGTGCATCTTCGGTTATAGGATCGTCTTCATCTTCATATTCGCCTTCCTCCTCATCTCCATGCAGTCCATCCTCCCCAAACTGTTCATTTTCTTCTTCGTCTTCCTCAAGGACGATCTCTGCACTAACATCAGCGAGACCTGAAACATCGTCAATATATTCATCTTTGAAATTGTACTGCAATTACAGTGAGTATCATAGAACATCCAAAGATCAATGACGGCACCTGCCTTGGGGAAAAATGGACGCGAATGAGGTCTGTTCACAGCCGAAGGAGGTGCCGGATTAAAGTTGAAGTTACTTTGAGATGGAGAAAAAACAGGTACAGGAGACGACCGCGTCGGAGATTCTGGTGGCGCCGACATTGAGTTGCGTGACTTCCTTAAGTTTGACTTGCGAGACGTTTTCGCCTTCGGGGGGCGAATTGGTGATGATGACTCTGCACCAGACTGGAAAATATTGTTATCCTCCCAACCACTATCATCAGTTCCTGGACCGAACTGTATGTATTTTCATAAAAATTATGGATTTAATTAACAAAAACAAATTGAAATTCACCTTTTGAGAAACGCGTCGGGAGGACCCTGCAGTCTCCGACTAATGAATTCAACGCATATCAGACTTCTGGCTTTATCCTTCCCAAAAAAAAAGTGAATACGTACACCCTTTCGCTTTCCAGCTTTCGGGTGAGGCTCTGGGTCCGGACGTTCCTCCTCTTCTCCTTCGCTTTCTTCTGAGATAACAGGAACTGGCTTGACCGTTGACTTTCTAGTAGTTCTGCCCACAGTTGGCTCTGCAGAGGCGCGCCGGCGTTTCGGCTACGTACCGTTTACTTTTGTTAGACTGCGAATGCATGCCACTAACCCTTTAGTACGACTCACAGGTTCAGAACGCGTCGGTTCAAGTGATGGTTCGCGACTAAGACGTCGAGAGGAGCGTCGAACAAACTGCTGAAAAACCAGCATTAAACATGTTAATAAACTGAAACACGAGATTCGACATGTTCACATACAGGAGGAGGTACGATTGGGACACCCGTTACGCCGTCGACGATGCCATCTTCACTTGCGAGTGTCTCCTGCCTCTCTAAGCGCTGCTTGCGGAGACGCGCGCTATTGACTTTGATTTCGCCGTTGAAAATGTCGATGAGCTTCGCCTTGTTATGCTGGGACGGGTACTGGACCTGGTGGTAGGCAAGGATACCAATGAGATGTGGGATGGTGAGTGACTTGGCGTCGAAGTCGGGTTTCAAATAGTCGCCCAGGGCAATGATTTGGCTTGTCGTCGGGCGCGACATGGCTGGTCGGCGAGGCGCGTGGCTGTTGGTCTCTTGCGTGCTGGTTGATGCAAGATAAGTACGAACGCGATTGCCCAGTTGGGGTGTGTTTGAAGTCTTATTCTTCCCACGAGAAACTCACGTGATTTCAGCGCCAATTCGCACGCGAAATTTATTTCATGATTGACGCAAAATTCCTAATATAGGACCATCCGCAATACTAATACTTTTGATGCGTTCCCCTGCGCAAAATATGCATTGCTAAAGAAAAGTTGGTCACTCTAGCACGAACAACATATCAATGCAAAAGATACAACTACTGAAAGACGAGCAGTGAAGCGAAATGTCCGTAAATCAACTCTCCAAGAAGAATGAGGATGGGTATATAGTACTTCTCCTCGCACTTGAGGATCTTTGAATTCGAACAAGATGAAATAATAAGAAAACTGAGCAAATTNAAAAAAAGATGGTTAAAAAGTTCCTGTCTCTAGAACAGTCCGGGAGCCCTATATATACACAAATCGTTCAAGTTGCTCAGAGAGCAAGGAAAGCAGCTCCAAGAGCGACAACACCTGATAATGTCATCGACACTGTGAGGCTGCTCGCACCATTGGCCGGTGTGGAAGTAGGTGCGGTAGTGCTCGAGGATGCAGATCCAGAGCCAGGAGCTGAAGACCCTGATGCAGATGCCGAGGATGACGACGCTGCAAGTACAGATGAAATGTCCTGCGGTACACTCAAATTTCCAGTTGCCGATCCCATGTTGATAGAGCCATCCGACTGAATGACGTTAGGGTTAGCAGCAAGGAAGGTACGGGTGTACATGACGTTTTGGGCAACGACGTCGTAAGCTTCTGGCGGCATGGTGGACATGTCGATCGAACCACCCCAAGATGATGCAACCGCGTTGCCTGAGGTCAAGTTCTGAGAGTACATTGCCATGACGGCCATATCCGAGCTCTGCATCTTATTTAGATACTGGGTTTCAGAAGAAAATGAATAAATGAACTTACGTTGCTGACCATGCTGGGCATCATGGACGATACCGAGGTGTTTGCCGTAAGCGCACTGGGCGGGTTGATGATACCAAACATGCCCTTCTGGCAATGTGTCGGGACACCACAATAGAAGAACGTAGGGTCCGTGGTGTTGACCATCTGTGTGAAGACGAAGCTCTCATTCTGGACACCGGACGTGAACGGTGCGTCAGACGTCTTGTTACAGAGCTCAAGTTCCGAAGACTTGGTAACAGTGTGCATGTTGGCATGCCACACGAACTGAATAGTATCTCCAACGGATGCATTCGTTGCAAAGGGAACGTAACGAAGCACACCCTGAGAAGGTGCGACGATGATCGTGTGAGTTGCGCCAGTTCCAACGGAACCGCTGTAGCTTCCATCGTCCGAGCTCACAGTGCTGCTAGGGGGANGGGGGGACGTAAGTACCCATGGGGGCGCCGAAGGAGGCAATGCATTCTAAGCAACCAGCAGACCAATCAGCCAACAAACGGAAGCACGCATTTTCCAAACAACTTACGCTGCACACAGTCATTGTAGCCACTGTTGCTCCAGCTAGAGCTTCCAGAGCCGTAAGATACGGATACGGTGCTCGAGGATTCGTATGCCATTGTCGAAGTCGCATCGGACATCATGGTAGAAGTCGCGTCCATCATAGTAGAATCATCCATCATAGTTGAGACATCCATCATGGTCGACATTGAATCATCCATCATTGAGGACGAGTCGTCCATCATAGAACTAGCGACTGAGGTGTACATGGCGGCGGCGGCAGATGTCATAGTATATGTGTTCATATACATTGAGGCCTCTGCAGCGGTTTGTCTGTAGCCGAACAAAACAAAACTAAGTATCATTCAACATAAAGAAGATATGTATACTACGTACGAAGCGAGCTCTGCGGTGTCAGTAATNGGGGGTGCCATTCGGTGCAGATACAGCGACCTCATCGCCGAGAGAACTATCAGGGTGCGGCGCAGCAAAAGCGAGACCGAGTGCAGATCCGAACATGAGAGAAGTAGCAATTTTAACCATTGTTGCACAGAAATCTCAATAAAATCCGAAAGAAGAGTCGCAAGTGTGGAAGAGAAATATAAAACCCGTCAAGGAGTGGTTGTCTGAGGACGAAAAGCGCGTCAAGTTGATCCTCGCAGAGGCAATGAAGAGCGGGTCTGTTGGTCGGCCTGTCTATCAAAGAGCAAGTGATCTAGCAACGGGAATCAAGTCAGTTACAAGGCTTTGAAGAGAGCAAGCAGCTGGGTATATGCACATACCCCGAGAGAATGAATGGGTGGCAGGTCGAGTCCAAAGCTCGACTCTAAAGGCCAAAGAAAAGGGCAAGAAAAGGGAGGTGAAAGAGAGAACGAAANGGGGGGGCAATGGGGGGTGAGAGGGCAGCGTCGAGCTTTTAGGCAGACTCCCGCTGTGGGTAAGCGGAGTTTGAAGCGTCCATAGCAACAAACGATCAGCGTTCCCAATGTTCAAGTCGAATCAATCTTTTCCACTCCCATCGTCTGCGATCGATCACAGCCAACAGCGTTGCCTGATTTCACGTCCTATTACTGGATTACTCGCGCAGCATCGCGACACGCTATGGCTGCTATTGCTACCCGACCTTATGCGCATGAAGCAACCGTATGTGTTTCTCGGGCTCGTCGGACGCAATTAAGTCCAATAGCAACCATCCTGCTCATTTTCAATGGCTCTCTACGGCAATTCGTCCCTCATCGCGAGCATATGTGACTAACATGTACTCGAACAAATCAGACATCTGAAGCGCCTCCGGAAACAGTCTTNAAAAAACACTGATAATACATGTCCATGTCAAATAGTCTCCCGAAAAGTGAGAACTAAAAAAAAAAACCGCCCAATGTCTGCATCAGCGCCTCCTTGGGTTCACCGGCAATCCGATTCGTGCAGGAGGTATCCGTTTCCCTGGCTCTTGCATACCTCGAACATCATCCCCTCTTCGGCTTGACGACAAGGCGGCTGAAGTGTGGTCTAGGCGCCTCTCATACCCATTGACGCTACCTTGATCCCCCTCTACAGATCTCATCCNGGGGGGTGTTTGCCACACGCCCTGTCATCACAGCCTGGCGTTTTGCATCTCGGAGGGCCTTCAGACGATTGGTCGCTTTCGAAGCACCCGACAATTCGGAGCCGACACCAAATTGCGCGTGATCATCCACAATCACACCACGAGAAGCGTTCGTAACCGTCGCCGCGGTGTCGCGAGGCCCTCTGGCGTCCGTTGTCGCAACTCGCTCTGGATAAACAAGAGAAGACTTTTCTTCCTCGTATTGAGGGATTTGGGATGGCCGCCGCTCATGCTCATCAAATAGCCAGTCCGGTAGATCTGACCTATCGCGTGCTTTACTTATATGATACGCTTTCAAGACGCGAGTCACTTCAGATTCTTGTTTATTTGTTGTGGTCTCTGTGTCAATAAAATGGTTACTAAGAAGTCTCATTTTCCAATGCAGAAAGTACTAACTTTCGCCCAGAGTAGTTCCGGGCCAAGCCCAGCTACTTGCAGTCCCTGCGATGCGCTCCCAAATCGAAAATCCATAAGACGCATAGTCCGTGACTGCGCCTTTTTTTTCGGTCCCTTGCAGCCCATCACTGGCTGTGATAGATGTTATTTCGTGTAGAGGGACGACTTCTTAAAGATAGAGATACATAGAATGAAGACACTCACCATTTTGTATAAATTCTCGGTTACGAGGCTTGTTAGTCCCTAAACGCCGCGTCCCTGCCTCTTCTTTAGAATTCTCTTGCTCGATTTCCAGACTGGATTGCGAAGAGGAGCTTCCCAAATTACGCGTTCGCATGCGGTCCAGAAACGATGAGCCGGAAGATGACAGTGATGAGGAAGAAGAATCAGATTCCCTTGACGGAGGCGCCCGGGGATAGCTAGACGACAGATATTTGGAAGATACAGACTTCGGAGCTGAACGAGGTATAGGTGGAGGAGCCTCGAATGCTTCATTCGCGCGAGCCGACGATAGGTTACCCATTGAGCGTTGCGGGCGAACTTGGCGAATGAAAGGCTGCTGTTGAGTGCGGCTTCTCCTCGCCTCATCCTCCTGCACAGTATACGCTGCTCTGGGGCGACTGGTAGACCTCGATTGAGCGTCTGTTGAACGTCTTGCATCGATTGATACACTTCTTCCTGCTCGAGGATTTGCAGGCAGCATAATGCCGTCGGAAGACTATGATACAACGCCGAATAAGATAGAATGAAAGGAAAGAATAGGTATAATGTCGCGCAGACCAGCTGGCGAGATGAATGAGGGCAGTAAGTAAAGGACGTGAGCAAGCGGGGAAGGTGGCAACAGCCACCACAGCGCGTCGATCATTTGTCCCAAATAAGACTCGTATACGATGTCGCAATAATGAGTCAACCTTTTTCACCTTTTTCCTTCGCAGTTTCTCGCCCTGCATGTAATCGTCGTTCTCCTCTCAGTTTTTACCAGCCATCAGCCATGCCTCTCGTCGCCCGTGCTCTCCGCCCCTTGGCCTCGAGGCTTTCAAGTACGGCAGCATCGTCTGAAAAGAACAAGTACAAAGTTCTTGTCGTCGGTGGAGGTAAGAGTTGTCCCCACGCTGTTCATCTTGCAAACATTGAAACAATTTCGTGATTTGTTCAGGTTCGGGCGGCATTGGCGTCTCCAACCAGATATTCAACCGCTTCAAGGCGGCAGGCACACCGCTCGCTGATGGCGACGTCGCCGTCGTTGATGCGGCCGAATGGCATCACTATCAGGTCTGTGCTGCGCTTGCTGCAAGGGCATGATGTACTGACCAGTCAACACAGCCAGGATGGTCTGTCTCCCTGTCGCCTAATGGGTTCATTATCTAAGTAAATTATACTCATCACGCAAATTGCATTTTTGTTTCGCAGGACACTTGTTGGCGCCGGCCTGAAGAGCAAGACTGAACTACGCCGCCCCCTTGCATCGCTCATCCCTCGTCACATCGCTCACGTGGCTGAGAATGTCAAGTCCTTTCAACCGAGGTCCTCTTCGGTGACCCTCACCTCCGGTCGTACTATTGAATATGATGTACTTGTCGTTGCGATCGGTCTGAGCATCAACTGGGGTGGTATCAAAGGTCTTTCTCAGGCTCTGGCCGACCCTGCGTCCGGTGTGTCGTCCATATATTCGTACGACACCTGTGACAAGACGTGGAAAGATATCGACTCTCTGCGCCATGGCAAGGCTATCTTCACGCAGCCTGCGGGCGTCATCAAGTGCGCTGGCGGTCAGTTTTTTCTGCACCTTTCGTTTTATGCTTTACGAAGGAAAGTAATCACTAATTATTCCTTATGCAGCACCGCAAAAAATTCAAAATATGGCTTGGGACCGCTATCGGTCTACCGGGCGTGGAGAACTCGTCAAGGTAGAATTCTGGACGGGCATGCCGACAATGTTCTCGGTGAAGAAATACTCCGATGCACTCAACGAGCTACGCATACAGCGCGGCATCTCCGCCGAGTTTTCTCACAACCTTACCGCTATAGATACTGCGAATCGCGTCGCGACGTTCAAAAAGGCGGATGGCACGGACGTCACCACGGATTTCTCGCTTCTGCATGTTACGCCACCGATGGGCCCGCCTGAAGTCGTCAAGAGCAGTCCGCTCGCAGATCAGGCGGGATGGGTGAGCGTCGATGATGGAACGCTGCAGCACAAGAACCCGGAATTTGCAAATGTGTTCTCGTTGGGAGACTGTTCAAGCTTGCCAACGAGCAAAACGGCTGCGGCGATCACTGCTCAAGCGCCGGTATTGACAGAGAACTTGTTCTCGTTCGTAGATAACGGAAAGCTAAGCAGCGCGAGGTATACTGGGTATACGAGTTGCCCGGTACGCGAACATCTTACTCAATCTTTCATTGCGACTGACCGACCTGCGCTTAGTTACTTCTTGACTATGGCCACCTCATGCTCGCCGAGTTCAAGTACGGGCTAGTTCCCGAGGAAACCTTTGCGAATTTACTTGGAGACCAAGCCAAGCCCAGTAAACTGTTCTACCATTTCAAGACACAACTTTTCCCTTGGATCTATTATGAGTACATGGTCAAAGGACAGTGGTATGGCGCCAAAGGCATTATTCGACCGAAGTATGCATGATAGCTACTTTCCAGTTGTGCACGGGGAAAATTCGAGGCGGAAAAGATGTACTCATATTCTGAAGAGTATTTATTTTGCGTAGATAATGAACTTAGGAACAATCCTCTTGGGTTTGTCTTTGTTCATTCCACTCTGGCACACATTCAATGTATATAGATATCGCTCGTTAATGTGGTAAGGAAGTCAATGTATACGGATGGAATTATTGATCGCTAGAGATCTTAGAGCACAGCACAGCGAAACATGAAATAAAGCATAGTAAGGGTGTCTGCATCGCATCCAAATCATACAAACCAGCTTCCAAGAGCACNAAAAAAAAAGTCGCCCCCAATGTGTTACTAATTAAAACAAGAGATCTTCTTCACCATTTGCCATCGGCTTCGGTTCATCCGCTGCATACCCACCAAACGCGCCATCGAGATTCGCGTAAGGGTCCACCGTGCTGCCTCCCGCTTGTCCGTTTGGTCGTAGATGCTCTGCGGCGTCGCCATCATCCGAGCCTACGTCGCCGGCATCAAATTCTCCCTCCGCTTCGACGAGGTTTGCATTCGTCTCCACGCCGGCCGCACCGCTCGAGACTAAAAGCGAACGCTCGGGAAGCAGCGGGACAGCTGGCACGGGGTCCTGAGTGCGTTGANGGGGGCAACGGTGGATCAGGAACATTCACAATAGAGGCTGGGAGCTGTTCGGGAGGAAGCGTGACGAGCACCGCACGCGACTTCTCATTCAAAGCGGGGCTGTCGGTCAGCGCTTTTGCCTTCGCGTTGCGGATGAATGTCTGAGAATAAATAAAATATTAGTAAACGCAAGTACCTAGTCATAGTGCTCGCGTGATCGAAGCCAACAGACCTCTGGATTTTTGTGGTATATACTGCCAAGTGACCCTGTGTGAAGCAGCAGCTGGTCCAACGAACCTCTGTCCATACGGTCCGCGTCAGTAGTTATTGGTGGCTTTTCAGCAAGCACAACTTCGCCAGCGCCGGCAGGGTTGATAGCAAGCAGCCGCCAATACATAAACCCACGATCCCGCAGATCTGGATTGTCAATGTCCTCTGTCGTCCACTTGAGGACTTTATGCACGATCTCCTTGCTTGTACTCGACTGCGACTTGTAGATGAAAAGCTTCACGACCGCCGTGAGTAAAGCAAGTTGAACCTAAAATGTATTATAAATTTTGGCTATTTATGGCAGCGAGACTCTGCATACCTCGACTGGTTCTTCGAGGAAATTATACACAAGATCATCAAGCAGTTCGTCTGAATTGTCAATCTTGTCTGCGAACTGCCCTATGATCCAAATCATTGCAGCTTTTGCCTCCGGCTCGTCCAAAACATCCAAGTTCTCACACAGTTTTTGAATGACACCTTCATAACGCCCAGGGTACCGCCGGAAAATGTCTTTGATAACAATGACAGCTTCCTGTACGACGTACGTGACTTTCGTCTCGATGAGGCCCAGCAAAGCCTCGATGCATTGGTCTGCAGCTGCCTCAACCTTGATCGCTAATCGGCCTATTGATCGCACTGCTTTGCGCACAAAGTCTACGTCAACTTCAGACGCGTACCTAGCCAATCGTCAATCACTTGGGAGAATGGAATCAAAAACATTTCTCTCACTCTTGTAGCTCAGCGAGGACTTCCCGGAAATTCTCTTCTCGGGCCAGTCGATACATGATCTCCAGTTTAGCCAACTTGACATATATGGGGTCGTTGTACTTGCAGAAGAAAACTTTCACGTCGTTTTTCAACACGGCAGGTCGCCTCTGGATGATAAGGAGAATATTGCGCAAAGCAACGTATTGCACTTCTGGTCCAGAAGAGAGCATGGTTACTACATAAATTCTGTTAGTAGTTTTGCACGTAAACTGATTACTGAACACACCAAGAGGAGGACCCATCTTCTTGCATATATATTCGATGAGCTTCCGATTTTCCATGTAGTTCATGAGGTATAGCAGAACTTTGATAGTCGTAAGGATGACGGCTGAATTACCATGCTGGAGTTGCATAATAACCCTTTCAGCAATAATTTCGGATTCTTTAGATTCCAAAGGAACAAATGTCATGAGCGCCTCCATAATGTAGATTTGCCCCCATCTAAAGAAATTATCAATAAGCTATAAAATGTAATTAAGACCAAGCAATAAACTGCATACTCCGAACTCTCTCCAAGTGCAGTTAGCAACTTATTAGCTACCGTAAAATTTACACGGAAAGCGACACCATCATGGCGCTCGCTAATCTCGACAAGTGCAGCGACAGCGTTCGCCACAACCGTTGCATTTGTGTCAAGCATAAGGTCGCGCAACATCTCGACGAAGCCCGCGCGTTCCGTACGACGCGGGTCCGTCATGTAGACTTTCGCAACGCAGATGGCTGCGGTCTTGCGAACGTAGGGGTCACGATCTTTGAGCGCATGCCGCAGCGGGTCTGTCATCGACTCGGTGACGATTGGTAATGGAATATAGGACATAGTACGAATGGCAAGCGCGCGGATGAGCGGATTGTGGTCAGCACAGTCCTGGCAACTACCGTAAGCAATTTGTATTCCGTACAGATGTGGAGAGCCGTACTTGGAGAAAGCTCGGGATAACAATTTGGATTTGATCAGGCTTCGACCTGCCATAGCTAACAAGGAAAAGGTAGACCACTATACGACAAGTGTTAGACCTCTGAGTTGCCTGTAACTATGACTTCACTTACTCTTCTTGATCTCCAGCAGGGGCGTTCCAAGGCATGCAACAACGTCAGGAAACAGCGGTGACACTGTGTAAAGCTCCATAAGCTGTCCTATTCTTTCGAGTGTGCGAGTCGACGGAGGCAGAGGCACGCACTGTCATTGCCCATGGTGATGTTCGCCACGATTTTCTTCAGCACCGTTTTGCGCTTGACGAACTTCTTGTCCTTCGCCTCTGCGGCGCGCAATTCCGCGCGGAACTCCTAAGAGCATAGCGCACCGAGCAAAGGCGGCGGTCTGTCAGCGCGAGCGCGCCCGCAGCCGGTGAGCGACAGGGACGCACCTGGATCTTGCCCCGCTGGAAGTACTTTGCATCTTGCCCGCCTTGCCCGCTCATCAGCGATGGTCAGAAGGAGATTTGACTGGCGTCGACCGCCGTAGAGGAGAGAGAGAGTCGGACTGCTCGGTCGCCCGTCGCCCGAAGAGGAAGCGCTTAGGCAACGCTGATCCTTCCCTCTCGGCTCAGATTTTAACTCTCCTACCTTGAATAATAAACGGTGGATGCCTGCTGCCCGCTATACGAGACGACCAACGCTCTCCAGCACGCCGAGACACTCTGTCTCTGCCTCTCATCACCCAAAGTTCGACGCCATCCTCAAGGGCCTGCGCGCCTGCGCTCGTCAGTTCTCCCTATTGCTTCCATGTCTCCACGATGAACTGCGCATCCTCGAACGTCTTTACTACAAGGGTTTAAATCAACATCGTACAGCACTCTTCTGGAGGCGCATTAAAGAGGCGCGAAGACTTGGTCAGAGGCTTCTGGAAACTCAGCTTCTCGCGCTCACGGACGACCTGCGCTATGCGTTTTATGTCGAGGATCGTAATGAGCGCAAGTGCGTTGCATTTAACCCTTTTCCATGATTACAATCTCAAATTTCATTATTATGCAAGTCCAAAGATCTTGAGAAGCGTATGGTCACAAGTACCCGATTCAAAATTCGTAAACTACATCTTTGAGCGGACGAGAAGCTCAATGGAACTGACAACCGAGGTGCGTTCTGGCTCCTCCCTCCTCCAGTGTCTCACGTCGTATTAACCTCTACAATTTTTCAGTCGCGAATTCGATTTGCAAACGCTTACCAGTGAGTATATTACCTTTGCCAATGAGCATCATTAAACTAAACGTACTCACTGCCCTAATTCTTTTTAGCTCGTTGTCTCTCATGATGCAAACTGGCGCGTTCCTGCAGTTGATTCTCACCCTGACTGCCATCATCTCGCGTCTGGATGCACTCGTGGCTGAATTGAGTGTTGCCCTAGAAACGTTATCCAACAGCCTGAGTGCTTTGCTCGAGGCCCTAGTAAGTATCGGTCGCTTCTGTCGTCTGCTTTACCGTAGTCATCCATCTTTTTGCGCAGGGAGAGAAGGCGGCGAAGACCATACAGCAGAGATGCGATCCAGGTCCGAGCCACAGAGTTCCTAGATTCGAAGTAAGAGAAGACGTCGATGTGGACGCAAGTCTGGATGAAGACCTTGGAAGCGCCATTTTGCGNAAAAAAGGCTGCTGAGACTGAATCTTCTATTCAGGGCACCTCTCTCTTGGGAAAGTCCCTCTGGCAGCAGGGCGAGGAGCCATTTGACGCGGACGCGGAGACAGTCTATATGGCACCGAGCCTTATTATATCAACAGCAGTGGCTAGGCATACTCCACGGCTAGTCCCTGCAGCCGCAGTTTCGAAGAGGTCGAGGGAGCAGACGCAAGAGGTCAAGAAAAGCAGGATGAAGGTCAAGAAGAAAAAGAGGAACGACGAGATTGACGATATTTTTGGGTCGATGTAGTTTTGCACAGCTCGACGAAAGGAATTGGGGATGTGGAAGACAGGTCACTACTCAAGTGCATACTATAGTGTAGTTGTCCTGCCTCTCTCCTTATGGCCACCATAAATCAATTAGAGGGACGCCTGGATTTTGAGCATCTATCGCTCCCATAATACATAACGGAGACAGATGTGCGAATTGTTCTGTTGAAAGGTCGAAGCCCAAGACAAAAAAAAAATTGACTGAAAAGCCACCCTATAATACCTTCTGCAGGCGCGCAAGATGGTAATTTAACGTTGACTGTTTTCCTCTCCCAGCCTTCGACTGTAGCACAGAAAGAAAAGGGGTGAGTCTATACTACTGAGCGCAATACGGCGGAGTTGAACGTACATTAGACTGCATGCACATTGAAAGAGTTTTCGCAGCAGCCGCGCATTCGCCGATGTTGTTGATGTCCTTCGAAGCAGCCCAGCAGCTGAGCATCGCAAGCGTCTCCACCGCACAGGGAGTTTGGTAAGGACCTTGAGAAAGTAAGTAGTAGCGATGAGCAACGGTACGGAGTTGCTGAAGGCCAGCATTGAAAGTAGAGTGAACGTACTGCGAGATTTATGGACCTTGAGCTTCTTGAAATGCATTAATATTGTCACAACCGATCGTGCGTTGAGTGTTGAGGTGGAACTGTTTTTGGCAGCTGACTAATACGGGCCGTCTCACGAATACTTCACCGCCGTGACGCGAACGAATTGTCCCACAATGAGTGCCGTCGACGTCGAGATGGCCCCGCCGAACGGCGTCCTCAATGGACACGCCATGAACGGAGACGTGAAGCTGAACGGCGACTCTGAGGTGCATGCGAGGTTTGCAACGGGGCTCATTCTCCCTCCCCCCGACATCAAGTGTGAGTGCTGACTCTTTCGTTTGCCGTCGTCTCTCTCTTGCAGTGCGCGTATCTAACGGCTGTGATTCAGCTATCATTGATAGGACTGCGACCTTCGTAGCGCGGTCTGCCAACCCCGCCCAGTTTGAGGACAAGGTACGCGAGGGCCAGCGCTCCGACCCCAAGTTCTCGTTCCTCAATCCCGCAGACCCGTACCATGGCTACTACAGAAACAAGATGGAGAGGGTCGCTCAAGGAGAGGACGACGAGGTGCCAACTGGACAGGAGCAGACAGAGGTGACGGAGGAGGCTGTCGTACAGCCAACAAGGGGCGGGATTATCCCCCTTGAACCCACTCCGCCAGATTTCCTCCTTGACCTTCCTCCAATAAACGCGGTAGACTTGTGAGCGTCTTTATTTTCCTCTGTGGATATAACGAAATTTATATATTTATATATTGTGCAGGGATATTATCAAGTCGACTGCCCTCTTTACCGCCCGCCGAGGACGGTCGTTCCTCCAGACTCTCGCTGCTCGCGAAGCTCGTAACTATGAATTCGAGTTTTTACGGCCGACTCACTCGCTATTCAGTGTTTTCAACTCGTTAGTAGAACAGTACTCAAAGGTCCTTTTGCCTTCGAAGGACATGTTAGAGAAGCTGGAGTGTGGAAAGGAGGAGAGCGCAAAATGGCGGATGTTGGAGACCTCAAAGCAGCATGCCGAATGGCAGCGGCTCAAGCGGGAAAAGGAAAAGAAAAAACAGTCGGACAAGGAGGCTGAACGAAGTGAGCGCTTATGAGTTCCTCTCTTACTTATTTATTGTTAATCCGCTGATGCGCTTAAAAACCTTTTTTCACAGTTGCTTTTGCTGAAATCGACTGGCATGACTATGCAATCGTGCAAACGATCGAGTTCACTAGCGCCGATGCAAACTCGGAGCTTCCGCCGCCTATGGGTGTCGATGAGATGATCAGCAGGACGTTGGCGCAGAAGAAGATGGCTGCTATGATCATGGAGGACACGGTGGACGAGGTCGAGGCTGTCCGGGCACGTCAGGCCGCGGAGGAGGCAGAGACAGCTGTTGCTGCTGTTGCTGCTGCTGTCGAAGTCGAGAATACGATGGATGTCAGCGACGAGGAGGATGCTGAGGTGAAGGAGAGGAAGATACGAGACGAGGAGGAACGGCAGAGGGAGATGGAGAGGGCTCGGGCGATCCAGGCAACTTCCATGGATGCGTCGGGACCCATGAAAATCCGCACGGACTACGTGCCAAAACGTGAGCATNAAAAAAAGAAAAAAAAAAATTCATTTTTTTTTTTCAAAGATTTCTTTCGCATCGACATTTCTTCTAATTTGTTTTCGTCTAGTTGGAGCAAGAGGGGCAAAGATGGCTATGACCACCTGTTCTGTCTGTGGGCAGCAGGTACCCGTAGACGAGCTGCAAGAACACATGCGCATCGAGCTTCTGGATCCACGGTGGAAGTCGCAGCGCGACATGATAGAATCACGCAGGGCGCAGCTCAACGAGCTACAGCGCGGCGCGAACGTCGAGTCGTCCCTGAAATCTCTCGCGCGTGCGCGTGTCGATATCTTCGGTACGGAAGTGGACGAAGAGAAGCGCAAGAAGGAGGAGCAGGCAGAGCTGGAGAGACGGAAGGAGCGCGAGAAGGTTGTGTGGGATGGGCATACCGCGTCGAAGGACAAGACGCTCGACAAATTCCAGACGAACGTCAACTTTGAAGAACAGATTGCGGCCATCCATCGCGCCAAGGGTCTCAGCGCGTATGTTTTATATTATGATAATA
>SGPK01000411.1:0-22930 GCA_004802695.1 Phellinidium pouzarii
GATGGCAATAACCAGTATATTCTAGTCTGGCCATATTTCGTTCACTTCTTCATAGAAATTCACTATCGTTTACAAGTTCGCCATAATCGGCTTATCGTGACCACTGGAGACATCGAGGGCATTCCGAAGCATCTTCTCAGCTAACTTCCATTCCACGTCAGGCAGAGCTGACCATTGCACCTCCCACTTCTTGCATATATCTTTTGCCAGCTTCTGATATACAGCAACTCTCCAATATTTCAGTATGTGAAGGTTTTCGATTACTAATAATCGCTCTTAATGATCATTGAATACGCAAAAGTGGCTCCTCTATTACGGCCTAGGATCAGATGTCGCCGCAGATCTCTGGGTGGCAATCGCTCTTTGCTATTTCCTCGACAAGAATAAGACAGGATTTAAAATGTGTGCCTTCTCTGTCTTGATTTAAAGAGCATATATTAATGAGGGGCTAATTGACATTATTTGTAGGACGGATTCTAGAATTAGCACATTAACGATGTACATCATCAATACAGGGTTACTCACATGTCTCTGCTCAATCTTAGTCTTCGTTACAGGGAGTACTAATGATCATCGCCCAGACTCTCTTTTCTCATAAGGGATGTCGGTGATTATCAGTATGCAGCCATGCCAAACAATTACATATTCGTCGGCATCTTCTTCAGCCTTTCCAAGTGTACATCATTTAACGCTTAAAATGCACTTAGGTTAACTACTAAACTACGTGTGCCTCCCACAGTGTACTTTAATTCCATGCTTGCCATGCTGAACTCACGCGGTAGTACACGAATCGGAAGGCATGTGAACGGAATTAGTTCGAGTGCAGGAGCATACCAAATGCAGCATATGGTCAACATCAGTACAAATCTAGGTGTGCAGGGAGACACCGCATCCTTAGGCACGATTTATATCGCGTCAGCAAGCTCAAAGTTCGCATTCAGAGAGAAGGTGTGTCATGCATTTAATTCTAGGAACATCGTATAACTGGAAAATACATTGTAGGATAATCGATCACTCGCTGTAAATGTGCAAACGGAAACAGATTATCACTCGATATGAGGTCGAAGGCAAGCAGGCGAAGCATACGCCGGGCCTTCCTCTTTGAGTCCTACAAGCGAAAAACACACTACGCTTGGCCGAGATTGACTCAGCAACTCCGACCATTATCAAACTTCCATCTTTCTTGATTTCTTTCTTGTCACTACTGCATGCTATTTGTAAGCGCAACTATTATGCATGCAAGGGTCAGCTTCAATCATACGACAAGATAACTTGAACTCTCGGTGTTTATGTAGTCTCATCTCAGCATTCTGAGTGATAGTTGTTCTTCATCCCTTCCAAATAACAGTTCAAAATGAAATCTATACCCATGTGAAACTGTGTTACACCTTGTTAATGACCTTCTAGTGATCCTCAATCACTAGGACCGCCTCCAGGGATGGAATTCCCAGCATAACGTAATCTTCCCCCTAGGCATGGACAAGTAGTAAAGATCACCTGAGGTGGTTAGATATTTATCGCACCGCTCATTACGATTTCGAACCGCCCGCACCAATACACGCCCTTAGGTGTGTCATATTAGTACTACTATGACTTCTCCCCACCGAGCGCATTTTTGGAAGCTCGCTTTATTATCATTTTCCCTCACTTCAATCTTTAAATCGAACAATCGATATTTAAAGCAGCTAGTGACTTTCATAGCTGTGCCGGTGCTAAAGAAAGAATACAGATGGTCGGTAATATACGAGGGTTAGTATCATTAGAGTGTGGATTTTACACGTAGCTAGATATGGCATCCGGTCCAGCGGTATCCTTGTGTCTTATTGCAGCACTGGCAAGGTGTTTCATATCAAGAGTGGAATTACAGCTGGCTAGAGCTCGAAAGCTGCCTGTAATATTGTTTTCCTGTGTCAAGAGAAGGGAAAGCTTCGGCGCAAACCTGAAGGTATCAGTAGATTTTGCAGGACCAAGGCTTCATTGCGAGGAAACGCAGCGCACAAGATCACACATTAGTTTCATCTTTATCAAGATGCACTGCGACTTACCGAGCCTCTTTGGATATATCACTTACTCCTTTTCATTGATATGTACACCCTAAAATGAATGCTACGTACGGAGGAAGGTGAATGTGCCAGATCGGCATCATAATTCGCTCTCGAGTTTCGCTATGTTTTTCACTTCAGCAATTACGAACGCAATCGCTAATATGAACTATCAACGAGAAAACCATTAGTCTATGTCTTTTTTCTTCGGCTTAATTCTGACGTACGGGGAGCAGATACGCTCTCAAAAAGATAATGCCACTGCTGCACGGCTGAGTTGGGTAAAGATGAGGCTCTTGGGCAACATGGGGTTGATTGCAGATGCTATCCTGGATGGGCTGGTAAATTAGGTGTCAACAATTTTGTCAACAGCTGATGAGTTAATTTAACACAGGGCTTTCAGACCTTTTGTCATAGTAGATGCAGTCTTACTGATACACCACTCGGAGACATCAACTATACCAGAAGAGCCTAATCTCACAATGAAGTCAGAGTTGAGGAATACACTGAGCAGTGTCTCTCGAAAGAGAGGCCCAATGAGGCTTGAGATAGTACTAGCAAAAGGTGCTAGTATAATGTTCAACTAGCAGGTCAACAACAACATGGTTGGATCATCCTGAATCTTACTACTTGGCAGTACTAAATAGCAAGCACAATGACAGAAAGGCGATGGAAGATATCACGTAATAACTGATGTGGCACGAAGTTCGGAAAATGCTCGGCAATATTGCCGTACAATATACTGCAGAAGAAATCCCATCACTATCACTGGCGGCTTCCCATTAAAGTGCTAGGCCACCACTCTGTATCAGGTATATATCAATTAAAGAGTTTCCTACGTGGAAAAGAGGCCGGAGATCGTCTTCTCCCAAGCTATACAGGTCATCACCTCTAGTGTCGTACTTGTTAGCCACAAGGAGATATCAACAGAAACAGTGTTATAGTAGGGACCTATTTTACATACACATATTTCTTCCTGACATTTATGACATACGAACANTTTTTTTATGCTCATGCCGGGTCTAGTGGATGACTACAATACTTCTACTCCTTCTGCATACAAGATAGCGTGCTACTCAGCTATCTGATATTGTACATCAAAATCAGCACTCCCTGATTTTGCTGTACTCCATAGGTACAGGGACCAAGCCTGAATCATCACCACGTCTTTCTCCTCGGTGAAGTTCCTCTATTACTGTGAAAATGGCTAGCGAAGAACAAGCGCTTCTTGCGGAACTGAAGGCTATTGGACGAGATATGTATGTTACTTCTTCTATTACTCTGTGAGGTCAATGTCATACCATGGTTAACGGTCAACGTATCTGAACTAGTCTTGGAACAAAGGTAATTTCATGCCAAAATCAATTATATCTCAAATTTTAAACTAATGTCAAGGACAGCTAACAGTATCAGCATCTCTGGCGCTCATAGTGTACGACCATATTCTAACACTTGCGGACGAGGTGCGAGGAACNTTTTTCCTTTCATTTCAAGCACTTGAAATAAATGTAACAAACATGGTAGATCGAGTACATATGAAAGAGAAATTTTACATTTGTCACCTTTCTGTTCATAGTGCGAGCGCGAATCTGACTTCGTATAAATAAGGAATTTGCTAATTACTAAGCCGTATGCTACCGGTACTACGCTCTGGCTGCGCTCTTGATTATCTATATAGGTGAGCATCAAATAATAGTTCTAGTGTCATATTTACATCATGCTTGTGTGTAGGAATGATCTCGACAATGATTTCACCGGAAGTATGCCGTTTAAAATATTATTGAAAATGGGATGGAACTGACGTTGCTATTCCATAGATGTACTAACATCAAGACTTTAAATGCTTTAAGTATCTTCGGCTCACTTCTGAACTTCTAAATAGATGCAAACGGTTCTCACTCTCTATACCCTTCGGAGCGGGGGTAACACTTACGATGATTCCAAATGTCGTTATTGCTCTTCGGTATACACGCTCCGCATGCGCAGCATTTCAAGCATCTCACTTACAATACTTCTAATAACAGGGTCTGCGCACTCTATGACCGAACTAGGATAGTAACCATCATGTTAGCCATGGATCTGACTGCTCAACTCGGTGTGGGATCTGGATATATGGGACGCCAGGGAGCTACAGTAAGTTGAATCTAATCGTGATAAAGCAAGATTCTAAGCCTCTTTAACACCCAATACCAGTCTTTCCTAGTCCTGAGATTGTTCAGGATAATGATGTTTTTCATTGTGAGCAATTATTCTTACATATTTGTTTCTAAGAGGTTAATTTCGTCTGAACGTCTGTCCTTAGTTTGTGTTGACGAAACGGCGCTTAGTCTGTAAGCACTCTAATATTTGGTCAGTTATACCACATTTACGATGACTGCTATAGTGTAAGCCTACGTTCAGCTACATTTCAGCTGATGCAAACTGTTTATGATACCTCTGTTTTCGTTCTAATCATCTACAAGGCAACGCTAAACAAAAAATTGAGAAGAAATAAGAAGAGTATATCATGACCGTCATTGCTCTTCATGGCGTGATGTACTATACGTCAGTAAAACTCAGTAAAGCTTATGAAACAAGTTAAGAAAAGCACAGATTAATTGTCCAATGTAGGGCATTATTCTCTGCCAACATGACCTGGGGGATGATGGGCTTATTTGCTCCAGTATGTTATCTTCTCTGTCTCCAATATTTCTGATTAGACTGAAGATCTGCTTTTAGACTGGTATTGAATATATTCCAGGAACGTAAGTAAATCACACCTGCCTTCAAGCAATATGTCATGCACTGATGATATATCGTGATGATCCCATCTTCAAAACACAGCCCAACATTTGCGTAAGCATTTCTTAGGGGACCCTAGTGTATCTCCCACGATGACAGAGCACATGCAATTTCTAAAGGATGGCATGTACCCTAGTAAACAGAATCACGCTTTCTCTCCGGTGCTTCAGCTCTCTACCATGGGGAACACCTAGCTTCGCAGGAGGAGTATCTTGGTTTTCCAGCAATACGATGTTTTCTAGTGAAGTACGCACAAAGAATGGAGCCGATAACAATATTTATAGTGATGATGAAGATTGAGGGTCCTGTTACCACAAACGCATTGTCTGACGAAAGCGTAACTAAATACATGTATGTACTAACGTGGTGTCACCAAAGCATTTCAAAAACACTATTTATATGAACACAAATTAGAGGCCTAGTGACAGTATAAAATGAAAAAGGATAAATGTTGTCAACAACNAAAAATGACGACCCCGTTTGCATCGAGCTCGGAGCTCGGCATAGAAGGAGAAATGAGACAGTGTGGTATAAGATGCGTATTGATGCTCTAGGTGCTCCGACAAATCCCGGCAATCGTCGCGCGGCCTGGCGCCGGTCGGGCCATCTACATTAATATTGTCGATGTATAGTATACTCGTCCATCGTTTTACGTGATTAACATTAACGAGGCCCCGAGTTCAACCAAACGGTGCTCAGCTCAGCATCATAAACATAACGAAATAAATAAAATGAATTAAAAAGGAAAAGGTCTAAACTCTAATTGTGTTTAAATACAATAAAGATACAGTATGCTCAGCAGTCTGACAACGCAAACCATGGATGCTTAATGACCTCGTGCATCCTGATCCTCTCCTCTGGGCGATACTTCAGCATCTTCTCCAGCAGATCCCCCAGCAGCTCTACCTCTTCTTCGCGAAGCCGAACGCCAGACTTCTCAATCATCGATCCTTCGTAAATGGATGGCGCTTCGTCTTGCGTGCCTATTAATCGCAGCTGCTCGCGAATGGTGCTCTTAGAAGCCTGCAGGAGGACGCCAGCGCTTTCCTGATCCTGCGTGCTTTTTGGCTCCCCGTCCTCCTCGAACCACCATGCCCGCTCTTTGAAAGCAAACCACCAGGGGTCAGGTAACCGTCCTAGTATCCCGACTGTCTGCCTGAGTATGTCTGAGTCGCTACCGAAGAACGATGAAAAGATCGCACGGCCCGAACGGATCTCAAAGATCGCGCATCCGAGTGCCCACACATCCGCCTCAAAGCTCGCACGCCCCTCAAAGCGTGCCTCTGGTGAGAGATAGTTGAATACAGTGGCAGGTTCGTAGTCCTTGGGTGGAGAGGAGACCGCGTATGACTGGCCGAAGTCGGAGAGGATGACGTTCTCTTGAAGGAACGATGCATCCGTCAAGTTGGCGTTGTCAACGGGCGCGACAAGCTCTGTTGGCGCGCAGGGAGGGCTGCATTTTCCGTCGACAGTTCTGACCTCCTCAGTCTCGGGCTCGCCCAGGTTGGCGTACAACTCTGCGTCTGACCATTTGAGAACATGTGGAGAAAGGGAGAACAAGATGTTTGATGTGGTTATGTCTAGACGTCATTGTCAATCGCTGCTGTAGACGCCTCTGAGAGAGTGAAATCCGACCTCCATGAACAACACCTACGTGGTGCATGCGATGTATCGTCGTCGCAATCTGTTTGGCCACCTTCCGCGCCAAGTCCGCACGCAACCGCCGGCTACCAGCCGTTCGTCCTGGACAGTCCGACATCGCAAGAATGCTCGGACCAGCGAACGGAGAGACAAGAAATAAATGAGAGCCATTTGGACCTTGTACAAAGAAATGATGATCTACGGTCTGGATGCCAGCACAGGAAGGACGAAGCATTTCGGGGACGGTCAGTGCGCTCGTGCATGCGTTCGAAGCGTCGGCACGCATGGCCTTGAGAGTAATGAGTCTTCCTGGCCTTTCTTGTTCTTGGTCGCGCGCTAGCCAGACAGTAGACGAGCCTCCGTAGCCTAGTTTATGCAATACTCTGTAGCGCCCTTGTGCAAAGCAGTCGTCGATAGATATGGGGTGGAAGCCACCGAGCCGGTAATCTTCGATGTCTTCGATGCTATCCAGTCGAGAGGGACGAAAACGACGAAGAGCTGACATTGTGCGATGGAGGGACCGAGTGGAATAAAAGAGTTTCACTGTCACTCCAAGTCGAAGGATAGACATGCAGTTACTAGTAGAAAGGGACCAGAACTCCGAAAAACAAATTTGAACAAGTGATGTTTTACCGGAAAAGGAAGTGCGTGATGTTCCTTTTCCGGTCAATCACTGGCACAAGTTTGCTCCCTTGTTTCGCGTCTGCGCTCGAGACGAGACGGGCGTGCGGCCCCAATGGTGTTAACAGCAAACAAAAATTGTTATAATAGATCGATAAGAAATACGCCCGGCTGATTGTATATAAACAGTCGTCTGCCAAAGACTCATCCTGCATACCCACTTAACTACTAGTGTGTTACTGCCAGTGCTACTACTCATACATGTCATCTGCAGTGAAGCTTATCTGGAAATGCACAAAGCCGAGCGACATGGCTCAAGTGCAGCTATGTGAAAGGCTCATAACGGCTGCTGCCCAGAAATACAACATGGACCTAGCTGTGATCAGGCAAGCCAACTGTTGTCCTTTATTGTCTGATGTTATTAGACGTGGTAACTCGACAGGCATGCGGTCCACTCGACGACGAGAAAGGGCGGTCAGTTAGTACAAACTGTGCCACACATTACTGGTGATATCGTGGACTGTGTGTTCAATTTCAAACCCACCTATCACCATGTAATGGCATCTGACAGTTCTTTTCAGCCAAAAATAATGTAGGCTTCGCCCTGCACTACAATCTCCAGGCAGATAAGAAGACACCCCTGCCTGACAGTGCGCCGAAGTCTCCTAACCCCGAAGTCTGGAAGCTGGAGCATAAGAAAGGGAAAGGCTTCGTTCTGGTCTAAGATGGGGAAGAGAACGAGCGCGACATGGAGGACGTTTGATCACTTTTATTTATCACACTGCATCCACTATAGTATATATATTGTCAGAGAAGTAAATTAGAATGGAAAGACACAACATTTTTTGGCCCAAGGATACTGCGTCGAGTGAGCGAGAGAACGTCTGGAATCAGAAAGCAATGCATTTTCCATGAGCTATTATGAACACGTTGCGATAACAGAACGAAGAAAGCGACTGATTTTATCGCGTCGCGGCCAGCGTAGAGGACGATGGCCATTTCGCCTCACGGGTGATAAGGCAAAAACTTGGTGACATCGAGGACCTGACCGTTAACGATCACCTAGCAGCTATCCTTCTTGCTGTACTTGCAGACGTCCGCGATAGTGTACTCGCTGCCCTTCTCCTTCTCAGAAGAAGCAGTGGACGGTKGGGGGGGGGGGTAGATGGAACGCCCGCGACAGCACCGAGGCAGCCCTCAAGCTTTGCTGTGTCTGCCGCACCTACGCTGGTTCTGGTTCGGAGCAAGTATGCCGCTGCACTACAGCTCACAGTACTCATTTTTCAAAAGGCTGACCCCCGACCTGCTAAAATCTGGTCAGGTCTGAGCGGGTCAGACCAGACCCTTGACTTGGAGAACATTAGGCACGTTAGTCACAAATACATCTTGGGCGACTTCACGGAAACCAGTGTTTCGTCGCGAAGAAACGCAGTACGCGAGCCGCGTAAAGGGCCACATCTAGTGCAAAAATAAAAAGAAAAGATTGCACACAACGACTCACCAAGCTTCTTGGGTCTTGAAGCAAAGTGACTTCGGACTTCGTGACATGAGCATGTTACAGTACTAGACGTCGTGCTCGCGAGCGGCAAAACAGTTACGATGAGTTGGAAAGTAGCAGCGACGACAACGCTGATGCTGTTTGCAACCTCCGGATGGTTGCGGATTCAGTCTGGGAGAACTGGGGAAGTCTAACCCTGTCGAAGCGCATATGTTGACAATAGAGGCATAACCGGAGACCGTTGTTAATTTAATTGGAGCTATTCACAATTCAACATCATCTTGCATCTTTATAAAAGAGATTAAGCGGCAAGTAAGGGTGATGCATGCATCACTCCGTCCGAAACCACTGGGCAGCCTTAGTTCCCTGGAATTACGATTAGGTAATACACTGAGGGCCGACTCGGGAAATTCCGACCCGCCTCTGTGGCTTGTGGTAAGAGAAATTCGCGACCAATGTTCTTTAAAAATATATACAACTACCAAGGAAAAAANGAGTCGTCAAGTTCTCCTCGCAGATGTCTGAGATGATGGCTGTGCACCGTACGGTACGAGTCTAAGCAGACCTCCGCCTCTTATACTATCAAATACGTCCTTGGAATTCCCGCATAACCCCCTGACAACGGCTTTCGCCAGTCCGAGCGATGCTGGAGAAATACATGGGCTGCCAGTGGTAATGCATGCGAAATCAGGATGAGCTGCATGGACGAGTGNTTTTCCAATGTGTTAGTCTCCATTCTAACTTTGGAAAAAGGGAGAAGCAGTGCGCCCGGTGTGGGCACTTCTGAAAGACGATGTATTGCTATATAGCGAGCAAGTGCAATGGCGATGGTTCCACCTGCCGAGTCACCACTAAGAATGATATTCTCCGGGAGGAAACCGGAAGGAAATATGAATAAGATAGTGGTACGAAGCCAATCCGTCAAGGAAGGCAGCTAGAAACGGATTTCTTGGCAAAAATGACGAAATGCGGTAGCCTCCCGCGAAAATGCACGACACACGAGGACTGTGTTGAAGTAGACCTGATGCTACTGGCCATTTTCCACCACCCTTCGGGATGCGCCAATCCAGAGATTAAAACTGACCGTGAAAGTCAAAGATGCTATTCTCATCAGGATTGCCTTTTTGTCTCGTTTTCCAGTCCTGCTTTCTCTCTGGTACCAGTAACCAGATGTCCTCTCGTTCTGCAATCTCGCGAACGTTCTATCGATGAGGTCCGCGTTCAGAGAGGGAACGCAGACAAACCTGACTTACTCAGCTTAACTGTATGAGGACTTGGTTCATCATGCAGTCTCTCGGGCTCGACACATCGCTTGGAGAGATGGCTGTCCAGCCTCCTGTTAATGAACCCAGTGAGTAAATGACGTCGAAATGTTTCTTGGTGCACGCTTCCAAATCATATGAATGAATCGTTATTTCAGAACCTGGTTTCGTTTTCAGGAAAAGTGACCAAGCTGAATCAGGGCATAACTTTCACCAGATGATAACGCCCTGTGAGCATCTCACACCTTTTATATCCATTCCGAATCGTTTGTATTGACTGTATCACAGATGGCTCGATCACTCTTCACAGAGCCGATATGCTTAAAGTGCTGACCGATAATCTTCCTCCTTTTCAAGCCTTCCAGGCTCATTTCTCCAAGAGGCTGGTTTCGTACGAGCAAGGCTCTGATTCTGTAATGCTCCAATTCTCAGACGGAACTTCTGCTGAAGCGGACGTGCTTGTCGGCGCAGACGGGGTTAAATCCGCTACTCGTGCAACCATGTACAGAGGACTGGCAAAGAGCGCGGAGGAGTACGATAGAAATAAAGCTGGCAATTTAAGAAAGTTCGTGCAGGCAAGCTGGACAGGCACGTATGCTTATCGTGCGCTTATTGAGACTGAGAGCCTCTTGAGGGACAATCCTGGCCACCAAGCTGCTACAACCCCAATGATAGTGAGTGTAACCGATATTATTTCGTCAGATACGGTATACTTAGCACTTGCTCAGTATTTCGGAGAAAATAAAGTGAGTTTGAGTCATACGAACGACATTATTTCCCTGATATTGTTAAATCTAGCATGTAGTATCATATCCAATTTCACGAGGCCGCGTTGTAAACTTGGTCGCCTTCGTCACCATCCCAGTGGGTGACGAGAGAGATCTCGACGGACCAGCAGTGACAGATGTCTCCAAACAGGAGATGACCGAACAATACAAAGGCTGGGAGCCAGAAGTTCAAACGCTGCTAAATGTTAGGCTTTCTTATCATTAGGTGCATTTGTGCCTGTCTTACTTGAATATCGCTTCAGTGCGTCGACAAGCCATCGAGATGGGCGATCAGCCACATGCGAGGATTGCCCTCTTATGTCGATGGACGGGTCGCATTACTTGGAGACTCCGTATGTAACCATTCTTCAATTCTTCAATTAAATGTCACTAGATATTTACTGCATTGCTCTCAATTCAAGGCGCATGCGATGGCAACCCATCTTGGTGCAGGTGCAGGGCAAGCAATTGAGGTGAACGCTTCCAAAGAAATAGCTGAGGTTTTGATCATTGACTAGTCATGATGGTGTTCAGGATGGATTCGTGCTCGGTCAGCTCCTTTCTCAGCGGCTCGTGACGAGAGCGAATGTGTCTTTAGCATTGAGAATGTACGACGCCGTCCGTCGTCCATTCGGAAATGGGATGGTTGAACGCTCGCGGAAAACTGGATTTCTCTATGAGTTCAACGAGCTTCCTGAATTCATTGACAAGCACAAATTGCGGGATAGTTCGAAGGTGGAGCTTGAGAAGCTGGCAAAAGATATATGCAAGAAGTGGGAGGTGCAATGGTCAGCTCTGCCTGACGTGGAATGGAAGTTAGCCGAGAAGATGCTTCGGGATGCCCTCGATGTCTCCAGTGGTCACGATAAGCCGATTATGGCGAACTTGTAAACGATAGTGAATTTCTATGAAGAAGTGAACGAAATATGGCCAGACTGGAATATACTGGTTATTGCCATCCACGCGTCGTGGACATTCGGACGCACAGATATCACAGACTCGGATTTACATTATGTACATCAAGATCTCGTCGTGGGACTCAAGCTCACCTTTTACACCTGGACTTCAAAGTGTTGAAAGGACATATTCATCATTCTATTCACTGGCTCATCTGCGCCTCAAGAATCACACGCAAGTACCAACTACTGCACTTTGCTGGTACTTTCTTGACTTTCTTTTTTGGGAAGAAATGCAAAATGGCGCTCCCGTATTTCCTCACGTTCGATGCGGATGCCGCTGCTTCGTGTTATTATCTCACTAGCGTGGAATTAAGCTGATACTTGAAAGAAATTTGAGATGTGAACAATGTTGGAGACTAGTATTAAGTACTAATTTCCTTCCAGCGTTCGTGACGTTGGATTTCCGACTCGATCTGCTGCGGTGGGCAATCATGATTATTTAAGGGCTTGCTGATTCAGTTTGCACTTCTGTACATGTATATAAGGTAGGCACCGCAACTATGAAGCTGGTCAATTTGCTCATGAATACCCTCGACGTGCCTACAGAACATGGTATGTCTCTCATGCGCGATACATGCCAACAATCCTGTAGGACGCGGATGCTCGAGTCCTTTGCTAAAGTCGTCGAAATACCAGAACTGTTGTCTCTCATCTTCGTACACTGTTTACCCACAAGTAAATTTGCAACACCAGATCCAAAGAAGGCACCATTGATACTCTCACATGTATGCAAACACTGGCGCAATGTCGCTTTGAACACTCCATGCTTATGGACAACCTTGCGCATGTTTAGCCATGGATGCTCAGAGGAGACCGCAAATCGCCAAATTCAAGTCCTGAATCATTGGATACGCTTTTCTGGAAGATACCGTTTATCATTCAAACTGGCATACTATCAAGTTGAGACAGCCGATGTTTTTGTGGATTCCATCCTTCGGACAGTTCTGAATCACGCCGATCGCTGTCGCCACATCAACATCCAGGTACCTGCGCAATGCGAATATCCGTTCTTGAAGTGGCTTGAAAAAGGGTCTCATGTTCTGGAGTTTCTTCGTATCTTGCCATTAGATCACACTCACGAGGACATATCTGTTACGATGGACCTCTCCAAATTCCCCAATCTAAGAAGTTTTAATGTTAAAAGTACACGCCTTCAACTCACGTGGATTGACGTTCCAACATGCCTTCAAATATTTAGCCTAGAATGCGACAAGTTTAGCCTAAAAAGCTGCAATAGCGTTGCTAAAACATTAAAGAAATTTCATCTATTAATCACGGAATCGGAAAACCAAAACATTTTCGAAGTCATGGCGAAGTGTTTTCCGGAACTCGAAAGCCTCGAATACTACATGGTCTTGCCGAGCTTTGTGCCTCGGGGACGCATTGAATTTCCACATCTTCGTCGACTCGTGCTTGGTTCGAGAGGCCTAGAATCAAGCGGGCTGTACAACTCTCTCTACCTTCCTTCTCTATCATCTTTAGACGTCTATCTAAAATTCGCATACGACACCAATTGGCCTCACTTAGCCGCCCTACTCCGTGATTCATCTCCACCACTCAAAAAACTGACAATTAACGTGGAGGGCCTTAACGAACAGTCTGTGATCGATATTCTTCGGACCGTGCCGCATCTGACGAGTTTAGATATTGACCGTACGCATATGAGCGGAGATACACTTGTCGCACTCACTTTACCATCGGTAGGAGATGCCAACACTGGATATCAACCCATCATAGAAACTGAGCCTTTATGCCCGCATCTCGAAGAATTATCGCTCCTCCCAGACCAAGCAGATCCCAAGTTCCCAACAAATTTGGCTTTGAACATGATAGCATCGCGACGTTGCAGACCCAGCGATGACAGTGGCCCGGAGCCTCGGCGGCCTTGGTCTATTCTGAAATACTGCAGAATTGAAGTAGATGATAGCGATTCTCTACGAAGACACCCAGATATAATGAAGTATTTAGAAGATGGACTTGTGTTAGAGACAACAGTGGAAGATATAGACTTTGGTGAAAGTGTTGAATTCTGAGCTTTTTACCCATTTTAGGATGTTTGGTAGACAGAATTCTTTATTTATTGGTTTGCCGACAGAATTCGATCGGACTCGACCACTGCAATTATTCTGTGCTTTCGCTTTCGTCCATTTTCTGTCTCCTGTCTTCGCCTTATCCTTGTGCATGAAACGATCTACGAGTTCTGCTTTACTACAGCTAGACAGACATATATATAAGATTTATTAATCATCTTTTCCATTTGCCGGATAATGCTCAAGTGCTGAACCTTGTATGCTTCTGCGCTTCGCAAAGAGTATTTCAATTTCAACCTAGGTTTAAAACTGTCTGTATAGAGGACTATGATGAAGTGGAAGATGCATCGCACATACTTTCCGAGTCTCTCAGAGAGTTCCGCAGGGGTGATTTGTCTATGTACGAGGCTTCACGTCTATCCGTCATTTTTATATAGGGTATAAACAGCAACCTGATCCTGACTGCCAGCGCCGCACTCGCATACCTTTTATCTGAGCCTACTTATCATCGTATATGTGACATATGCATCGCCATCACAGAGAAGCATACAGACTTCGAATCTCTGCTCGTCGCAAAGCCGAATATCATCGATGTCGAGGAGTTTTCCATCCTGGACTCTGTCATCCTCGAAACTCTTCGCATTGTGTCACTATCCTCAAACTTCCAAGAAGTCCTGAAGGACACATCTGACAGGCGAAGATGGAGTCGAATACTTTATTCAGAAGGGCGAATATATCTTAACAGATGTGCGTTTCATGCACAATGACGTTACATCACTCCCTCGGCCTGAAACATTTGTTGCGAATCGTTTCATGGATGACAAAACATCTATCAATGTACGAGACGTCAAGAACTTGAAGCCATTTGGAGGGGGACACTCCATCGTGTGAGCTTATCTTTCATTCTCATTCTATACGACTCGTTTACGTGTCCTGCAGTGTAAAGGTCGCGAGTTTGCCCATTATGCAATTAAAATGTTTTTGTTGCAAGCCATATACCTTTTTGACTCATCAGGAAAAAANCGGATCAAAAACAGGATTAACTAAGGGGGTATGTCTACTATATAGTACTACATAGTGCTGTATAGTAGCCATAGACCATTAGTTAACCCCATTTTGTTTCCTGATGCGATATGGATGCAGAAGAGTATAAACCTTCTTTTGAAGTGAACGGATGCATAGCCATTGCTAGACTTCGTGGCTCTTCCACGATACGCATACGCAAGAGATATATGCTTTAAGTGACCTTCAAGATGGCATATTAAACTTGATCCTCTCCGATATCGAACATAATTTCTCTTTCTTTCTTTCTTTCGTTGTTAAATTTTCCTTTTCATATTCCTTTCGTTTTAGTCGGAAAGAGTTTTATTTAGTATATTGTATCAAACATTATTTTTGAGCGCATCTAGTATTGGAGAACTCTAGACCTGATACAACGTACAGAGGTCTCTCGTCTTCGCGACCTCGCTGAAACTCGAAGTAGTCATTACCAGAAAAGCCACTTCGAGGGTCAGTATAAATACCAGTCAAATATTTTCTATATATTTAAGGCATGAAAAGCTTACCACAGCTAATGAGTCGGTCGTGATATCCATCGTAATATATCTTTCGGAAAAACCTCTTCAGCCCGCCACCGCGTCGAATTACGCGGCCCGCATATTTCGAAGAAGTCGAATTCATTCCATCTGTCCTGGGCATCAAGCAACTTGAGAAATCGTAAGAGACTCGAGGCATCGAATCTGATGAGCAAGATGTGCACGCTTCGAAGGGGAGGGAGTTCTTCGACATCACGAAAATATATATCCGTATTACTCCAGGAGATGAGAGTTAACCTTTTCAAGGAGGGCAAGGAGTGAAAGTGTTGAAAGAGTCCTGAAAGCACAAAGCGGCGAGGATAATGTGAAATACCTCCACAACCTTGAAGTTTCTAGAGGCCTAGGATGTGGATCCCTTCGCCCGGCGTGGTATGCTCTATTCCGATATATAGATGCTTGAGAGCCGGCATCAAAATAATATCAATCACAAATTTGAATACCTCAGATCTGCCAGATGAGAGACCTTCAGGAGAGCCGTCTCCATAACTGAATCCATCCATCCATTGTACTCGGTGATAGCGAGGACAGACCCGTGGAATTATTTAAAAGGCCTAGGGAATCCAAATTATCACATAAGTATAAGGATGTCATCCGGAAACATTGCCGTTACATCTCGAAGAGAGAATGGGCGCAGTTGGGTTTTCAGCTTCTTTCTCCTTTATCTACACGAGCGCACCAATCGGTGTAGCTCACTCTGTGCCGCCTCAAGCTTGTCAACTGCGGCTTGCACACTTTGGACTGTTAAATCAAGCTCGTGATCGCTCCCAGTTCTGCAACGGAAATGAAGCTCGAAGATCTAGTGAAACTGAAAAATGTTCACGGTGTGGGCTAGGGCAGAGGCAAGAACGTCTGTCGTGTGCTTATAGACAGTGATATCAAAAGACAGCTTTTAGTAAGTGAGTGGCAAGTCGAGGCAGGTAGCACTGAAATTTGACTAAGTCTTACATAGGTTCTTGATGGTCGACAATATTAATGAACCGCGATTGTCAAATCGCAATGCCAATGTTGATACCAACATCGGCGATTGTAACATTCAAAACACTTGCAGACTAGTCTACAATCTCAAAATGCGCTCTTGAAATTCATATCAACTCCGCTTTTATACCAATAAGGTACTTTAAAGGGAAAAGAAAAAAGGTGGACCTTGATTTAAAAAATGAAGCATGAAGAGAGGCGGTCTATATTGTATAAAACTGTCCTTTGATGATATCAGCGGCCTTCTCTGCGACCGCGTAAACTGGAGCAGTCTTAGTCGTCATGTATCACAGGTTAGTATAACATTATATTTTTTCCAGTGACCAAAAGTCTAACCGTATGTCCTGAATTTATCGTTGGGAAGATTGACGCGTCTACGACACGTAGGCCCTCCACGCCATGCACACGAAGGTAAGCATCAACGACACCGCCAGCCTCCAACGGCGCCATGCGTGCCGTCGAAGTCGGGTGGTACAGCGTATCCACGCGATCACGTATGACCGCCTCGATGTCTAGCGGACTGCGCTCATGCAGTGCTTGGTCGAGGAACGGATCCGTCTCCGTCTTGTCGAGCAGCGAGAACAGCGGCTCCGTGCGTGCTATGCGCAGAGCGAGCTGTACGCCGCGCACGAAGACGTCGATGTCGTGTTGTGTTGCAAGATAGCTATGTTATAATGATAGATGGACCGTCAGTAACACAAGTAACAATTGTTTTTTGTTTGACTCACTTCGGATCGATGATGGGCTTTTCGAACGGGTCTGCCGAGTTTAGTGTGATGGCGCCTGTGCTTGTAGGTCTGTTCATGAACTTTTCAGTACCTCGAAAAGGTTACGACAGTCATTTGCATACCTCAACAAGACAACTAAGAAAGAGGCTAGCTCTCCAATTGGAACATCAGAGTGATGAGGGGTGCTGGATTTCCACGCCAACGGACTTGACAATAACTCGATGTCGGGGGCATCGAGACTAGAAGTCGTATCCTCGAGCTTCTCCGGATAATCTGACGGTGGGAACAATGCGGGATCAGCGGAACGTATGAAGGCAGCGGCTTCACATATCTATTCATTTGTTCACCCATAACATAATAAAATATGAATCGAATCGCATGGCATAAATACTAGTCTCTGTATCTCAGAAATGACAACACTCACGTTGGTCGTGATCGGACCCGTGCCGAACAGCAGCCATTCTAGCAATTTGGGGATCGCGCGGAAAATGTCGCGGAACCTGCGCGGCTCTAGGTATGTAAGCGATTCGCCGTACTTGACGCGGAAACACAGGTTGACCTCTCCGTGGTCCATGAGGTGCTGTCCGACACCTGGAAGGTCGTGAATCACAGGAATTGATTTTTCTCGAAGATGCTCGGCGGGCCCAATCCCAGAGAGCATTAAAATCTAAGAACAAAGTATTCACTAAAAGCAATATATTTATGAGGAGTTGCTCGGTAACGTACCTGAGGGGTGTGCACTGCTCCTCCACTATTCGAATTAAGTGAGGTGAGTTACATAAAAATCACTACTAGTATCATGATGCGTCTTTGGAACTTACGACAGAATAACCTCCTTTCTCGCTTTCACACGGTAGCGCTTGCTTCCCTTCCCTCGCGCAAATTCAACTCCTACAGCACGCTTCTTACCTCCAGTTGTATCAAACAATACCTTCGTCACTTTAGCATACGTCGCAATAGTGAGGTTTGGGCGCTTCATAACATCAGGAGTAAGATACGCTGTCTCCGATGAGACGCGCATTCCCATACTGTTCAAGTATGTCACTGCGCAGAAGTTCAAATTAGGATGCGAGAGGGCAGAAAAGAGTTCGTTAAATTGTACGCACTAAGCTAGTGATAATAAATAGCATTTCTTCAATTGCAAAGCTCGACTGAGAGTTTCCAAACCCACCTTTGTCACACCCATCGTACCAGCAATCGTATTAACATCCGGCACATACGGTATACCGATGAATTTGCATGCCTCGATCCACTTCGAACTTAGATTGGAGAAAAAACCAAAATAACCCACTATCACCAGCCATTCCACTAAGCCCAGCTATACAACGACAACGAAAAACAAATTCGCGCTCGCCTTCAACTGGCCCAGAAGTTCCCCGCAGAGAAGAATCCACTTCGGGAAAAAGTTTGTGTGGCACGAACTTCTCGAACTTGAGGAAGTATCTAGTTGTTTTCAATTCGTCTTTAACAGGTATGTTTCTGGAGTACGATTTTCCGCGAGAATCTACGTTACTTTTGGAACTCTGCGAATGCCCAGCCTTCGCTGCCCTCTATCCCACTTTGCGCCCATTCGTCGTAGTCGGAAGGTGCGCCAGCATGGAATCTATCAAAATGACGGATGGTATGAGCGATGTATTCATAATCGTAAAAAGAATAGATGTACATTAAGGCGTTCATGGAAGAGGCTGTGGAGTAGGATTAGAGATGCACGCTATAGTCAGACATACTCTACTTACATCCACCGAGGACTTTACCTAAAATAAAATAAAAAGAAATAAAACATTATATCAGATTTAATAACACAAATGCCTTAGTCCGTAAACATAAAATGGGTAAACAGGTAGTACCTCTGGGCCAAAATCGTTTCTTCCCAACAGCATGCGCCTGTTCAGTCGTGAAGAGATCATACTCGACTTCAGTGTTGTGGAAAAGGCGCGGGTAGGCTGGCGGCATGCGGAGTTCAAAGTGGGCCTTGCCGCTGCAGAGCCCAGCATCGATATAATGGCAAAACAGCAAACAAAGTGTTAAAGGACACACCTTCCACCTGCCTCGAGCAGAAGGACTCTAATATTCGGGTCCTCGGTGAGTCTTGCAGCGAGCGCACAGCCAGCCGTCCCTGCAGATGGAGTAAACCTCGCACGCATTTTCNTTTTTTTGTTGGGGAACAGGCAAGACTGACTTGCCTCCACCCACGATCACGATGTCGAATTCTGGCTCTGGCAGGTTGTGGTCACCCACGAGGCGACCAACCTCCTCTGGCTTCCTCATGCCAGAGATACCGCGCTTGCTCTTAGTGCTTGACCTGAGTCTGGCCAAGAGTCGCGCGACTGCATAGCAGAGTACAATCACAAAGGCGGAAGTAAACAGACCTTTGCGCCGTGAGCGCAAGCCTGCTAGAGACATCAGCACCATACACCAGAGTGTGAGTGCCTTGCGAGGATCAAAGAACGCAGATGAAAGACTCAATGAACGAGCATTATATAGGGTACGTAGAAGAAGAGAAGCTGCTAATCGTCTATAATAGCGTGTGTAAAATCGGCTTGTATTGGATCTGTCTGTCCCGGCATCGGCTTCAGCGGGCGTGAGTGTTGAGCATCCTTTTCCTCACAATCATATGCTGCGCGTTAGATAATATAATGGCATCTCCATCACTTACACGAAAATCTGGTATATCTTTTACATCATGTTAGCCTAATCACCCACGCCAAAACCCTGTCTTGATCCGTTAGCATTGGATCTGGTGGTCTCGGGCAAGGAGATAACGGACATATATATACATCCACTCTCAGTTCAGCAGTGCTTTCGCTTTGAGTGCGTTCGCTTTGAGGCCCTCGACCTGCAGCTCGAGGTTCCGGATCTGTGCGCGCGCATCGCGCAGCTCGGCAGTCAATTGTTCATTCTGGCCCTGCAAAGCCTAGCAACAATAGAGTTAGAGCTTAGCAAGGTGTCTCGGCCGAAGAAGTAAACACTACTCACAGAACCACCACTGGCAGGCGGGGGGGACGGCTCGGTCTTAACGGGCGCGGGTCCAGACTCGCTCCTTGCTGGAGCGGTTGTGCGCGCGGGAGTAGAAGCGGGTTCGCTCATCTTCTTGACCGGTTCCGGCAGCGGCGCACTGCTCGTCTTCGTCATCGCCGGCGACTGCACGCTGAATGTGCTCGTGCTCTTGGCGAGCCCCGGCGCGTGGATGCTGGAGGGAGTCTGTGAGGACGAGATGGCGCCGGACTCGAGCGAGACGAGCTTCGGCGGGGCGCTCATGCCGGAGAAGAACTCGCCGGCCGTGAGCGCGGGCTCGGCGGACAGCGCTGGTGGGTAGATGTCGGACTGGAAGGAGTCCGACTTGCGTGGGACGACGAAGGCGATGGGCTCGATCGTGCTCCCTGCGACCTTGTATGCGCGCGCAATCTCGCATTCAGAGACGTTGAGCGCGCGGCGCGGGAGGAAGCATATACCGCGCTGGGGCGCGTTGGATTGGTATTCGGAGAGAGGGTGGAGCGCGTCGTGCTCGAATTCATAGTATCGGATGTTGCCGTCGCCTTTGCCGGCGACGAAGAGGATATTGTTGTCGCTGTAAAACGGCATGAGCACGCCGCTCGATTGGTCGACGTTCGCCATCTTCACGTTCTTGAACGAGCCAGTATCCCATAGACCGACCTGCCTGTCGCTCATCTTGCTGAACCCGGTCGTCGCGAGACGATCCTGGTTGCCCATCCAGACGACACGTGCACCCTTAATCCCACCATGCCCGTCCGTAACGTGCACTGCATCACTGCCCGCACGCGCGTCGAACAGGCGTAGCTTGCGGTCCCGGCACGTCGTCGCGACAAGATTGCCGGAGAAATCAAACGCGAAGCACTGGATCGCGTCTGTGTGACCAACGAGCACGCTCTGCGGCTCCTCGGGCACAGCGATATCCCAGAGCTTCACCGCGTGGTCGCCCGTCGCGCCGGCGACGACGTGCTTCGCAGTGGGGTGGAAGAGCACCTGACCGGCCTTGCGGCTAGACGCGGCGATGCGCATGACGGGATCGAAGTCGCGCGGGACCCACTTGTCGGCGCCCCAGCCCTCGAACGCGCCGGCGTCGACCTTCCAGAGCAGGATCTGGCCGTCGTCTCCGGAGGAGGCGACGAGCGCATCATCGTGCGGGGACCAGTCCGTGTCGAGCACGGGCGCGGTGTGGCCACGTGCGAGGGGGATGATGTCGGGGAGCTTGGAAGGGAGAGTGTGCGCTTGGAAGGGAGAAGGCAGCGGGAGAATGGCGAAGGCGCCTCCACCAGATGCGTTCCAGTTCACGCTGATGTAGCTCTGCGGAGGCAAAAAGGCGTGAGCGACGTGTACAGCGAGCGAGCAAGCGAACGAGGCGACTCACACCAGACACAGCGATGAGGTTCGTGTCCCATGCGCTGTTGGTGAGCTTGATGTTGTCTATGCAGAGCTCTTTCTTTGCAGCCGTCCCGTAGACATGCCTGCACACCACGCACAGTATCAGAGAGGGATCTCTTGCTGCTCGACAAGAATGACAGACCTGTATTTTGATGCGCGGACAAAACGCGACATATTTTCGAGACCTGGCTTGGAGAATGTGCGTCCAGCGACGATTTAGACGACAGCAGAGAGTATACGGCTGCGATGGTGGTTGCGAACGGCCTCAGGCTTTGCGGTTGTCTGCGTCGATGTTGACGAGCGCGTTATGTCCATATCGGGAATAATGTGTACATAAGCAGGTCTTGGAAAATGGAAGTTGGGCCTCTCATCTCTCTTGACATCAAACCACCACCAGCGCACAGAACACAGAACACAGAACACAGAACACAGAGCACACACACACACACGCACTGGCAACTCTGCATCTCGGTTACTGGGACAATACTCGTGCTTAGCATATGGAGGTATTGTTTACACCGACCCTGTAGAATTAATTTTCTGCTCAGCGGCAATCGAAAAAACACTCTGAGTCACGTGCCCTTGTTTTTTTCTTAAATTCTCTGTCTCTCCTTGCTGAGTCTGGCGCCAATGCGGTAGTCTGGATCTGGTGCTCAGGACGCAGTCGACTACTCTGACGCGACCGGAAGTATTCTTTATCTGGAGAACTACCGCCGGCACCCTGTCGCTCGTGTGTTAATCTTGGAAGACTTGAAACGTCTACACTAATAAATAGCCTGGCGAATACAAAGTCTAGCACTGCTGTCTCTACTTGGGCCATCAAGCCCACGTCTCACGTCTCACGTCTCTCACCTCCGCTTTCTTGGAAATACGTGTATGTCTGTGCGAGGTCCGATTTGATCTATTCGGGAAATTGCACTGTAACTCAAATTAGTCTCTTTCTGCCCGGAGCAAGGCCCTATCTGAGTAGGGTGATCTCTTATGATTAGCTTTGTTAACGTTCGGCCAATCTAATACACAAGAGGGCTGATCTCTGGCGCGCGCGCTTCGTCTTCCATGGACGTTTTTGTGTCATCTTCTGCGAACAACGTGCTTCTGCTTCTGCTGTAGGCTCGCAACTGCGCTCTGCTGCTGTCTCACTCTCTAGATATGCAAAATAGCCCGTTTAAACGCTCCAAAACCTCACCAGCGTTCTTTATTTCGTCCTCTGCCTTATTTTCGCGCGTGAAAACGCGTCGAAACACGTTAGTCGGAGCGCAGGGGCGGTGTTACTTGGGCGGATAGTGTGCTGGACAGCTCGCGTGCTGGTTGTCGTATTCTCCATGTTCGTCGCCTCGTAAATGCCATTTTATTATACTATACATTGTGTCTGTATGCCCAGGGGGTGCAGTGAAGCGCCCGTTGGTCTGTCGAAAAAGGGGATGCATTGCCTGTCCGCGTTCGTTCAGCTGAGAGTCAACCATCCCAAACTTACCCACCCCTTCGATCATGTCTCGTCGGGACTCTCCTGCGCAGGGCATCTCCGTCGACGACGACGAACGCAAAGACAAGAAATGGGGAAGAGGTGCTTACGCTTCTCTGCTAGTATAATTTAAACTGAGACATTCAATTCNGAAAGTGCTGCTGTGTGGAGGCATTGACTGGTGAG
>SGPK01000412.1:0-22878 GCA_004802695.1 Phellinidium pouzarii
GTCGTGCGAGCTGAGACGTGCGCCGCCCGAGAGGCGCACGGCGCGCGAGCCGTGAGCGGAGGGCGAGAAGAGGATATTATAGATGAGGGGTACGGAGCCCTCGACGCTGCCGCGCAGGAGCGGGTGCATAGCCGGGCCGCTGGATGGGGAGGCCGGCGGAGAGGGTATGCCATCTGGAAGGGAGAGGAATGTTTAGCCATTACNTTTTCTCTGATATACGCTCATAAGCTTACAGATACCGAGGCTTGTCCCGTGAGACGCAGGAGGGAGGGACATCGGGCGGGATCGCGAGGACGAGCCTGGCCCATAGCCAGAGTTCGCATAGCCTGGCAGAGTAGGAGGTGCCGGACTGCCTGTCTCTGGAAGCGCAATAGGCCTGAGATGGGGCGTGGTCGGGTATGTACCGAAGAAGGGGTCTAAATGATCCATTGTGAGAGTGCTAAGCGGTTCGTTGCAGTTGGGCGGGAGTGAGTCGAGTGAGAGCTGACGATGAAACGAAGGGCGCGCGCCGTACTTATAGTCACTCGGTTAGCGGGACCGCCGCCCCAGATGGACGACGTCTGAGTGGGTTCAACGTCGCGTCGGGAAGAAGATAGACCTCGTGGTGATGTTGCGCCAGATAGCCAGAAGCGTAGGGCGCGTTAGGCGCGCGTCGAGTCATGGTGCATCGGCACGGGAGCGCGGCTTGTCCTGAGAAGTCGGTCGGTGGGAGTGCGCCGTCCCTAATAAGGCAGTGATGCGCCCATGGCGCATCGATAACGACGCGCCCATCACATACATCGAGGTGCCGCCGCTCGATAGACAAAGATGCCTGCAACACGCCTGATGCGCCTGTGATGCCCGCAGTTATCGAAGTAATAGGAAATATAGGAAAGGATCTCTGCGAAAAGCGCATCCCACGTTCGCAATTAGTAGTCGTTGTTCAACATGATGTCGTCGCCAAACATGTAGCAGCGCTGTTGTGTCGTGTATGTTGAGATCAGTAGGCCTTGCTCCTCTGAGACGATGTCCTTGTGGTCAGCTGTAGCCTGAGCCTGCGCAGGCTGCGCTCAACAGGGCGTACGGAGTAACCGCTAATAAAAGTAACATTTACTGTTTTTTTCAGTAGTCGTGCGAACAGTTGACCATGCCTGGCCAGAGTCGGCCCTGCTCCTGCGTCCCCACTTCCATCACACAGTTGTCGACGACAACGGCCTCAGTGTCCGTACTCCTCCCTCCTTTCTCTCTTTCATTTTCACTGCTATCATTGCAGTAGTCTCTGCTGTTGCTGCTGCTGCTGCTGCTGCTGTCGGACAGCTTGCGCAGAGCGGCCCTCCTGTTCTCAACTCCCTCGACCATGGACTACCGCGATTCTCGTCCCCCGCGCTCTGTCCCACCCCGCGGTTCACCTGCGCCCAATGCTCCTGCATATTTCGATAGCCCAGAGCAGCCTCCGCCCCGTCCTACCTACAACCCGCGCGGAATGGTGTCCTTTCAGAATAACGAACGTGGAGACCGTCAAGCTCCTCTCGATGACGGCAGACAGCGCTACCTGTCAGCATACCATGACGCCGCCCTACCCCCTATTCCGAACGACCAAGCGGACATGGAGGCAGGTGGAGACTTTGACCCCGCGCTCGTAGGCAGGAAGAAGAGCTTGGTGCGTCCCGACAGGGAGAAGATCGAACCTGGACATCGTCAGTGGCATTACAGAACCCATGCCGCTCAGCTCGAGGACGAAGGGAAGGCCAGAGTAGGACTCTTACCATCCAGTAAGTTTTTTTTTTAATGTCATCTAGCATACAGAAATATTAAGTATTTCTAGCTACTGGTAATTATCCCCAACGAGCCCCCCTGAGGAGGGGAAAGTCTTTACTTGCCCGAGAGCAAGATGTTCCCGAGTCGGGTCTGGCATTGTTTAAACGCGGTGCAACACTCCGCCGAAGACAATCCAGGCAGACCATCAACAGCGAGCCCGATGCTCCTCGCGTCGAGAAAACATGCTTGCCCGACGTCCCTGGTCCTCATGATGCTTGGATGACGTATTGTTATTTTCTCACCATCTGTATCCCAGGCTTTTTACTCGGTACATGTGGTACGTGTCCAATTCTTCCACTTTTAATGCCCAATTATCCTGTAATTAATCCCGACCGCAGGCATGCGCACTCCTGAACAGAAACGTGCTTGGCGCGAGAAGATGGGTCTTCTGAGTATCATTTTACTGCTCATGGCAGGTGTTGCCTTCCTCACTTTCGGATTCACTCAGGCCGTCTGCGGCACGCCTACTATGCGTTTTCGGACGGCTACTGTGGGAAACTCCTCGGTCATTATACATGGGCTCGATTACGACTTCTCGAAGTTCGACCATCCTCAGACGGGTTCGTTCACCGGAAACATAAATCCGCTTTTTGAGGGCGGGTGGGATGTTGCCGGCGCCGATATCTCTTTCATGTTTCAAAATGTAGGCAGAAACTGCAAAGGTATGATCACNGGGGGCGAGCAACACGAGTATTCCGACACAGAATGGCGATCTCGAATGGTACTTCCCTTGCAATGTCTTTAATCAGTTTGGAACTTCGGGTGTCAACCTCACGAATTACGACTCTGCAACAACTTGCCATGTCACCAGCACTGCGCGTAGCGACCTCGCTGCAATGTCTCCTCAGGGGCAAGTCTATTACAAGTGGTCTGATGTTCGGGATACATCTCGCAACCTCGCTGTCTTCGAATCGTAAGTGACGCGCTATGTAGAAACTTTCTAAATCTCATGGATTTGGTTATCCTAGCTCTGTGTTGGACTTCAGCCTTCTTAAATGGTTGAACAAAGCGCAGGTAAACTTCCCAGATATCTTCAACGATTTCATGACGGCAAACGGCACATACAATACGCGTGACATTACCATGCAGTTTTATCGAGCTCAGCAGAAGGCTCTCGGGCACTGTCTTCAAGACATCATTACTGTGGGCTTCATTGACACAGACACGATTGGTTGTGTTGCTTCTGAGGTCGTTCTGTATGTATCTCTCGTTTTTATCATCGGCGTGGTCGCGATCAAGTTTGGGATGGCCGTGCTCTTCGGATGGTTCTTTTCTTGGAGGCTTGGAAACTTCCGCAATGAGACATACGAGCAGCGTATGCAGCGCGCGGCGGAAATCGAGAACTGGACGGAGGATATCTATCGACCAGCGCCCAGTCGCTACAGACCGAATGTGAAATCGTCGAATGGCACTTCGGAGAAGTACAGTGCCAAGAGGAAGACTTTCTTGCCTTCTACTTCGCGCTTCACGCCGTCTGATGCGTTACTAAAGGTGAGCGGAAACCGCCCAACAACGACATATGGGAACATGGAAGCGGTCTCGTACAAGCGAAGTACGGCATATGGCGGCAAGAAACTTAGTCCGCCAGATACGCCTGCTTACCGGTCTTCGCGCAGCTCGACGTCTCTAGGAGACAGTGCGTCTCACAAAGGGTCATTCAATGAAAGCCCATGTCCTTTCCCTCTGAACAATGTCGTTCCCCAGCCCTCGGCGGACTATATGCCGTTCAACTTCCCATTGGCACACACTATATGCCTCGTTACCGCCTACTCGGAATCTATTGAGGGTTTGCGTACTACATTAGACTCCCTAGCCACGACGGATTATCCCAATAGCCACAAGCTACTGATGGTTATTGCGGATGGTATGGTGAAGGGCGCTGGAAATTTGATGTCAACTCCGGACATTGTCTTGTCGATGATGACTGAGCTAGTCGTTCCTGCTGACGAGGTTGAAGCGCTGCCATACGTTGCTATCGCCGATGGACACAAGCGGCTTAACATGGCAAGGGTATACGCTGGTTTCTATTCCTATGATGACAACACGGTCGAGCGTTCCAAGCAGCAACGTGTACCGATTGTGCTTGTCGCGAAGTGCGGAAATCCTCTGGAGCAGAATGACGCGAAGCCAGGCAATCGAGGCAAACGTGACAGTCAGATTGTGCTTATGTCATTCATGCAAAAGGTCATGTTCGATGAGCGCATGACGTCGCTCGAGTACGAANTTTTTTAATTCGATCTGGCGTGTGGCTGGTGTGAGCCCTGATCGGTATGAGCTAGTGCTGTGCGTCGATGCAGATACGAAGGTGTTCCCGGATTCATTAACGCGCATGGCGTCGTGCATGGTGAGTGATGAGGAGATCATGGGCTTGTGTGGAGAGACCAAGATCGCAAACAAGGCGGAGACATGGGTGACGATGATCCAAGGTCAGTATTCTCGGTTTTTTTAGCTATATTCCTATCAACCTTACGGTCTTTGACAGTATTCGAATACTACATCTCTCACCATATGACGAAAGCCTTCGAGTCTATGTTTGGTGGTGTAACGTGTTTACCCGGTTGTTTCAGCATGTACCGCTTGAAGGCTCCTAAGGGACAATCTGGATACTGGGTGCCTATCCTCGCCAACCCGGATATTGTCGAGCACTATTCGGAGAACATCGTCGACACTTTGCACAAGAAGAATCTGCTACTTCTCGGAGAGGATCGTTATCTATCAACTTTGATGTTGAAGACTTTCCCGAAGCGTAAAATGATCTTTTGTCCTCAGGCTGTGTGCAAGACGGTCGTGCCTGATACTTTCAAGATTCTACTTTCGCAACGACGTCGCTGGATCAACTCGACTGTGCACAATTTGTTCGAGCTTCTCTTGGTTAGGGATCTGTGTGGAACATTCTGCTTCTCTATGCAGTTTGTTGTATTTATGGATCTCGCGGGTACTCTCGTGCTGCCTGCCGCCATCTCGTTTACGCTCTATGTTATTATTGAAACTATCATCCCCGGCGGTGCCAATACTACTATTTCACTTATTCTCCTCGCTATCATTCTTGGTTTGCCGGGTGTCCTCATTGTGGTCACGTCGCGCAAAATAGCATACGTTGGCTGGATGCTGGTCTACTTGATCTCTCTCCCGATTTGGAATTTCGTGCTCCCGGCGTACGCGTTTTGGCATTTCGATGACTTCTCTTGGGGTCAGACACGAAAAGTTTCTGGTGACAAGGGTGGAGATCATGGCGACAAAGAAGGCGAGTTTGACTCGTCTCATATTGTAATGAAGCGATGGGCAGAATTCGAGCGCGAGCGTCGGTGGAGAGGCGGTACGCAGTCTCGCGACTCGACCTTCTATGACATGCGTTCCAACTCACCGAAGCGGTATGTCTACCTTTGCTATAAAGTCTCATATCACCTTACTAAAACNTTTTTTCTAGCTCCTCAATGGTCTCAACGTCAGAGACGTTCCCAGCGCAATCTGACATGGTGGATTCGTCGAATTATAGTGGCCAGCCTCGTGGTCGACATGATAGCTCCCCGCTTGTGATGCTCCCCGCGCCTTTGGCAATGAGCAGTCGGTCAGGCCTAGTTGGTGGCACACCGCCATCTGCATCGACTGCGTTCTCACGCACAAGCGAAGAAGTCCCTATGTTGGGTGATACGAATTCGCGCTCGCGTCTGATCTCAACCCCGCCTGGAAATGATTATACGTCACTCAACCAGGGCGATGCGTATTCCTCCCCTAGTATGCTTTCTTCGCCAGAGTCATATGCGCCGGCCAACCCAATCGAGACTTATGTGAACCGGGCAGGACATGGAGCGAATGGAAGTACGGGTGGTGTGATTCTCCGACAGGCAACGGTGTCGAGTGCATATCCAGGCGAAACGCAGAATCCTTACCGCCACTCGCAACCTCAAGCGGCTGGCTATGATGAGGATTACACTGGTACGACTGCGGAGTCGGATGAAACGCAGAGCTCGACTGCACCTATTGCATCGCGTGGTTCGAGGCAGCAGCAACGACAGCAGTCATCACAACCTCAGCAACAGCGCAGGGCACAATCGCGAGGTGTGAGTCTTGCAGATAATGGACCAGTCCCTGGTCCCGAGGGTGTGCGGCGTGTGGCGCGACCCCAGCAGCGCCGGCCCTCTTCGCAACAGCCTCCGACGAACAGGTACTCGCGGTCATCGACCTATGGGAATGTGACGTCGCCGATATCCCCGTCATCGACGTTACCTCCAGGTGCTGCGCCTCCGCGGCCGTTCGGTGAATTCCAATAGACTTTGCAATATTTTACTTTATCTCTCCTTCGTCCCATATCATCNTTTTTTGTCACGCTTTGACTTTCATCGATCTCTCAGTCTTCTCTTCTCTTTATTTTCATTTTTGTTGCTTCCTCTCGTTTTTTAAGTCTAATACAAAGAACACTCTTGGACCGGTGATAATCCGTTTGCACTGTTTTTTTTTTCTCGCACGCATGGACGATATGTGTAATGACCATTCCCCGAGTTTCCCCTCTAGTATGCTACTCGCCATACCATATGACTTTTTTCAACGCTTTGATTACGTACCGCACTCCCTGCGATGACACTGGTTTTCGTACGCGCAGACGCGCAGGGGTAGACAGTTCGATTCAAACTGCTTTTACGCATCTTCTTAAGCGGTTTGCAAATTGTAGTATATATCGTACAGATTTACGTCTATGGATGGGAGAGAAAGTATCAATAAGTACGTAATCGAAAGAGGTAAGTAGGCGAGAAACTTGAGGGCTCTGTCCTTTCCACAAACATCATGGCATGCTATCCTTTGTGAACACGCTCGGAAGTTTCGAACCTGTAATCTGCTTTGCGGCCAAAACTATGTTCTATTCTAGTGCGCAACTTGATCAGTTATCATCAGTATGTCTAAGTTTATTCCGTAGTTGGACTGTCAACATCTCGTCTAGTCCTCTTGTTGTATGAGTTCTCAATATCTGTCAGATGATTCGACTTGACTCGTCTTAGATACTGATGCTGTATGACTTGGTCTGTGGGCGTCTATCATGGAAATGCTCCTTTGGACTCGGAACTATGCGGCGGCTCTGTACACTGGCAGGAAGATCAGATACTCTCCTACAATCGCACTACCACGATGATGTTTAAGCACAAAACACGCATATGCCTTTTCCTCTGCGCATCTGTTATGACCTCGCTAGTAACCATCTCGATTCAAGTTCCTAAACTCTCCACACTCGATATCGTTCGAATTAGGCTCAACTCATCAAAGGCCAGCAACGTTGACGAAGTTCGAGTAAGATGGAGCTCTCTTTAGTCGCTGTTTTTCAAATAGTAACTGCTGCCTTCTTTAGTTTGGAATCTGGTATGATCAAGTCATCGCCTTGGGTCTCACAGCTCTTCTGTTGCAGGTCCTTCTGTTTGCATCGGACTACGTTGGAAGGAGATATCTGCGACAATTTCTCTCCTTGTAATTTGAATGGAACCCTTCGTCTGTGCAGTGAACCAAGTGAGGATAGCATGTCAGTTCCACGGCGCGCAACTTATTCGTCCAAAAACTATGGTAGAGTACGGGTACGACTTCAAACTATCAGCAGCTGGGGAAAATGCGCAATCTGAAAGTTTAACCCCGGCTTGGACAAGGGCACTAGCTTCACACGCGGCAGGTCTCTGACTTTTCCAGATACTGTCATGATAAGGTTTATTCTGAGCTGAATGAATCTTAGTATCCATCGTGACGAACATTTGTCTCCTCTTTCTTTGCATCGATTGTACACATATGCTACTCTATTGTTTCGCACTTTTGGTTGCTTTTATCACATTCCTCTGCGATATGGCTGTCATCAACCATGTGAAGTCTGTGACTAAAGAACTTGTCAAGATGAGACTCGCTGAGAAAGAGGTGAATGGCCCAGGTAAACTTTTATTATTTTAAAGACTTCATATCAATTCGGCTGACATCTTACAATTTCTCAGGATTTGCACTACAGATTATTTCCAGTGTATGGCTTCTCTTCGATTTCCTCTGGGACATGTATGAAAAAGACGATCCAGCTATCATATCCACTCCTGCCTTGCCCGCTACAGTCTCTTCCACTACTGCTTCAGTACAACTATCTTCTGAACTAGCACAGGAGATGCAAGAAGATGCGGCTCCAACTTTTCAGGTCGCCTTCGCCTTCACCCACACCAGCTCCGGTTCCTGTGCCCCCGAAGCAGCACAGAAAGGCTACAGACGACCTTCCCGGAAAGTTCTGCCCAATTTGCATGGAAAGGAGAACAGAATTAAGTGAACTATCGTGCAAACACGTTTTCTGCACCGAGTACGTTTTTCATTATAGATACGAGGTGATCGATTATTGAATTTATGTCTGCCTTGCCTCTGATTAGGTGCATAAATAAGTCAGTTGATATGTACGGCCGTTGCCCTATGTGCAATGGGAATGCACGGAGGCCTGACGTTCGCCGGGTATCCATGTCCACTTTCGTATGATTGTGATGGTTTACATTATATGTGCTCGATTGATTGTATACCACCTCATTTGTTATCGTTTACTTTGCTGTCTTCAATGAAAGTCACAGTGACGCAGACAAGCTGCAGTGCTTAAACACGGGAACATAGGTCCCATCTCGACGGCGACGTCGCTCATGGTCTTTTGGGACTCGTTTCAGACACACGAAGACTTGGGAGGCCTTTCTCGATTACTTTGAAAGCAATTCAAGTTTGCAAAGTTTATGGTGGATTCTGAGAGAGTTCAAAGTAAGTGGCAAATTACATCAAGACAAGCCCGATGTGCTCGCGTACAAGAGGTTGTCCAACCTGACTCATTTTTCCTTGGATATATACACCGAGTTTATTCTAGACTGTCTCAAGGACTTGGTGGAATTGCCTATGCTCGACAGCCTGAAGATGAATTTGCGTATGGATTTACGCGAGTGGTGGGAGGACAAGTTCTTCGGAATACCTGAATTTGGTGACAACGAAGAAGATGAGGAAATGCAACGATGGTTCTCATTTATAAATGACAAAGACTGCGATGGATTCATCCGCTTGAAGGACATCATCAATATCAATATTCTTAGGACCGAGCGCTACGCTCCACGCTCGTCCGATTGTACCAGACCTTTTCATGTTTGAGCGATAGATAGTATGTGTTCCTACAGGGTGGGACCAGAAAGTTAGCCAGCAGGTAGTAGATGAGGTTGTGCAGCATCTCGTCGAGCTCATTTTCCGTGACTTATTACTCGTACGTGCTGGCAGATGAGAACTGCCTTCCTTTCTCGATCCACGAAAGTCACGATACCGATTCAGGATGAATAGTTTATTTATTTGCACAAATTGTATGTAGAATGTTAAAACCGCACCCGCCCACTGTCTATGCTTTTTTTACTACATAATTCGTCGAGATGACAGTTGACATCATGAAGGCGACCTCACATGTTACTCCAGCCGACCTTGAGGCAGCAGCAGAGTTATCGTCGACAGAGACTTCGCTTACACTCTCACAGACCTCGAGCGCCCCTCCCGAGGACGAAATCAAGTCCGCAGCAGCNAAAAAAGAAGAAGAAAAAGCGCTCCAAGAAGCCTGCGAGGAACAGGATAGGAGACTTGCACGCTGATGATTCCAGTAATTGCAACGCAGCTGCTTGTCCGCCAGTTTTGTGCATCAGCAGGAACAAGCACTGGAAATATATCAGCTCGTATCATGTGTGTTGAAGAATCTATCCTTTGATTTCTCAATAATAATTCTATTTGGAACGGCAGGGACCGTGGCTGCAGCTCCCTCTCGAGTTATTGGAATCTTTACTTGTTCTCAACCTCGACCCAGCAACTGTCTCTGGCGATGTTCACCTCTCTGGGTCACCAGCAGCTGCGCCTGCACTAGCACCCATCCAAACCACAAGATTTTCCCGTCTGCGCGAACGCAGCGGTACTATAAGCATTAGCCCGAGGTCTTTATATTCGCATTCGCCGCCTGGGTCACCTGCGGGAAACCGCGTCTCTTTCACCAATCCCGCCGGCCCGTATCCAAACGGGATCCCTCTGGTTCAACGCGCAGACCGCGCTGTGCCACCGCCGATTGATCCTGGTGTCTTTCGTTCCGTTGCGGCTATCCGACGGCTTATCGACGAGGCAGCGGAACTCACTGTGCGAGCGTCTTCCGGACTATCTGCTGCGGCACTTGGCTCCGTACGCGGTGGAGGTGGGGGCGGTGCGATGAGCCTGGGAGGTGGTTCATGGTCGGCTGCAAATTCACTCGGGTTGGGCGGAACTCTGGGTGACTCTGGATACGGGTTTGGCGGCGGCGGACGGAACGCGCCGATGTCAGCAACTCGTCTGCACCGACTACGTGTGCTCGCAGTGCAAAAGCTTGCTGATGCGTACAAGGCAGATGAAATCGCATCGAGTGTGATGGTCATGCAAAGAGGGACAGTCTTTGATGACATTGCCGAAAAGGTACTCAGAATCGGTGAGTTATCTGCAGGTAATATGTCATCGTATTGGTGAGTGAAGTAAGTAATTTACAGATCCGAAGAACGTCGATGCGCGCTATGTGCATTTTTTTCACGAAAAGATACCCTCGAGGTAAGGAATTTATATTTTTCAGAAGACAGGATATTTATAATCTGCTCAGACAACTCGCTGAGTCGACCTCGACTGCCGTACTAGATCAGCTTATAGCTGAAAATTCCAAAAATCTTGAATTTTATCGTACACGAGGAATCGTCCACTGCTTTAGAGACGAATATAATATGGCCACGAAAGACTTCACCTATGCCCTGAAAGAGTCTCGCGCTCTTCGTCGTGCCCGCCAAGCACATGATCCTACTTCACGCTCTTCTTGTGGTGAAAACCATCCCAAGGCCAAGCGTAAAAAGACAAAAATCAACGGCCAGGCGCCCGCGAATGGTACTGCAGCTGTGATTGAAGGGCCAGACGGAGAGCCGATGCTCCTCCATCCGTCTGTGCTCCCGGATGCGCCTCTGCCTCTTGAACCACAGCTTCTTTTCCACAGGGGTGCGGCGCACCTCGCACACGCGTTCTTCCTCATCGAGGAAACACTTTTCACGCTTGAGGGCATCCCACGTATCATGCCAAACGACTTTGGCGAAGTACACCTGGCATACATTGCGCATGGCCGATACGGTGGTACAGAAATCGGCAATCCCGATGGCCCGCTCGGTGCCTCGGATGGCGCTAAGGCGCATGCATACCGTGCTGCTTTTGCTGAGAGCAGTCTCCGCGAGCAGGTGTGCGCACTGCTTCGTAAGAGCAAGCGTGATTACGAGAAATTCCTCGCGCATTTTGACATGCTCGATGTTGTGCAGGATCCTGACTATACCAGCGACATCCTTCAACGGCTAGAACGCGCATTTCTACTGACCCAGACCTTTCGCCCACAAGTCCACGGTCCTACTCGGACTACGGACACAACCACGACAGACTCAGAAGATGCAGCATTATCAGACATCCCTCTCGCGTTTTCAACGTATCACCCTCTGCTTCTCGAGGCTCACTTCAGCGTCTTACTATGCCTGCTTCTACTCGGCGAGTTTGAGACGCTCATACACACATTTACGCGCACTGCACACACTGTCGCCGGGCTTGAGGGTTATCCTGTGTTCCTTCCGCCACGCTCGATGGCCCAGGCTGAGTTTGGGGAAGTGCTTGAACGTCTTGCAGGTGGTTGGAAGTATGGGAAGATGCCCGATGCGCTTATGTGTGTCTCGGAGCCTTTACGACGCGCCCCCTCGCCGTTGTTTATCTTATCAGACGAGGTCCACATGGCAGCGTCGTCATCCTCGTCTTCTGCTGGCCCGTCGTCATCTTCATCCACATTAGTGTCCACGTCGACAGGCGGGACAAAGACACTTGCACCATCTGGGCGCGGGTCGCCCGCGAGCGACGATGCAGACGCAGACACAGATGCGGGTCCAGCGTTCGTTGAGCCGGAGGTGGCGGCGGCGGCGGTCACGCAGGTGGAGCGTCACGCGGCACTCGAGCATCTGCGTCTCCTGCTCGCACCGGTGCACGCGCGGCTGCGGGAACGGGCGGAGGCCGCGCGTGCGGCGGCGGGTAGGGAGAAGAAGCCCGCGCCACTGAGCCTCACGTTGCACGGTGCGCGCGTCGAGGTGGTCCTCGCATGGCTTGGTGCTGTGCATCTGCCTGAGCTCGAGGCCGTCGCGAATCCCTGATTCTAAAAGAGGTGCTGATGTGGCTTCAAGAGCTGGGGTAGCATGTATACTTATGCGATATTGTATGTATCTATGTATGTAGGTTACGAACGTTTGTCTACCTACATTCAATGAATCTTCAGCAAACCCTTTTGAGTATTCCACTGTAATGGGTGATATTTGTTGACCAATCGAGACNAAAAAAAAAGTACCGTGAACCGAATGACTTGTGCCCCGTAGTCTCAAGCTTCCCTTGACCAAAGCGATATCGTCACTACTACGTCTTTGATTGAATCTGGCTGAAAACATACCCGGCCATGCATAGGTCTTCGTTGATATATTCGGTCCCCAAATTCTCGAAAATGGATGAAGTATTGGCGGGATTCAGAAGCAGCCCTCATCCAGGTCGTTTTGTAGATGTTGCTACCGTGTACATCTTGTAAAATGTAAAGGCAATATAGCCAATACATTACATTTTAGCTCGCCCTATCCATCGTAATTTCTCCTTCGAGAATACCTTTTCAGCCTGCTCCCGTGTCAACCAATCTCCTTCGCATATCTCTAAAACCTCGAATTCCTTCCATTTTCCCTGAGCGCCGAGTAGCTTTCGTAGTTGTGCGATTCTCAGCGCAGCATCCATTTCTGGAATGGCTGAGAGGCGTACGGTCCGAAGGGGAGGGAGTTCCAAGATACCTTCAAAAGAGAGGTATGTATCCGGGGCATCTACGGTGAACCTTTTGAGACAAGGGAAGTATTTAAAAAGAGCTGAAGTCTCCAAGCGGCCATGCCCAGAACCGTAATATTGTATGATATTTAGTTCTTCAACTGTCCTGCTGGCTATAGAGGCTAAGAGAAGTATGCACTCTTCCGGTGATAAGGTCATCTGTAGCGATAGGCATTTAAGAACTGGCATCCGCATGGTGTCTGTCACGAATCTGAGCTCCACGGGACCCCATACAGAGAGCTTCAAATTCCTGAGACTGGGGAGTTCCGTCTCAGCGATCTGCCAGCTATTATTATTGTATATATCAAGCTCGAGGTTCAGATCAGTGAGGTTATCCAGGGAGCCCAGGAAGTTTGCCAAATTCAGCATATCGGTCCCGTATTCCTGGTGGAAGCTGAACGAGGTTAACGTGCGGAAGTTGGGGAACGTGTGCGGAGGGGGTATATGTCGCGAGGTAGACAGGTGGCGCAGTTTTGGCATGTGCCAGGTTTCATAGAAATCGACCGCCGCGCGGGGGTTTTCGAACTTGTCAATGTCTAGCTCGAAAGACTGGAGGGCTGGGAGATGCAACGCGCCCCACTGCTCTCGCAGTTTCTTGTTCAGCTTTTCCAGGTAAAGCATGTTCCGAGCGCCTAGGTTCTTGACATGCCGCCATCGCCCGGCATGCGGGACCAATTGGCTGAGAAACGTATTCATAGTACCAGGCTGATCGATTCCCTCCATGTCTATGGAGAGTCCAACGTTTTCAGAGCGCTCGAGGAGCAGATCGATCCAACAGGAAGGCATCGCCAGGGATATAGATGACCATAACAGGGGGAGGCCGAGGGACAGGTCTCGAAAGCGCTGGCAGACTTGAGAAAAAGCGGGGACGAGGCTGTCGTCCTCAGCCCTCAAGATTTCAAAGATAGTTGCAAGGACGTCATCTGGGAGAGAGTTTATTCCGTACGTACGAAGGTATGGACGCAAATGCGCCTTCACCGCCCTCAGCCGCTCCTTGGATGAGCATTCCAACAGGTGCAGCGCTCTCTGTACAGCCTCGAGCTGGTGGATTGCGGTCTGCGCACTCCGGATGATAAAGCTCGGTGTGTGCTCGCTGTTAATCCTGTGAAGCAGAAAAGAAAATGAAGATGTAAAAAGTAACTCAGAGGAAGAGAAACTTACGGTATGGATACGCCTGGGACGTCGGTCATTGACCAAAGCGCGTTGGCATCGTACTTAGAGACTCCATTCTGTTGGAGTAAGGCTACAGCAGTCGCAAGGACGTGCAGCGTATCCGTTTCGATGGTGAGGACCGGCATTTGGGAGTTGAAAGGTATACACATCATTCAACTTTGAACAACACGTTGCTTCAATGAGATTCAAGTTCGGTCCCGGAAGAGTAAGGGACACGTGATCACTATTCAGGAGCCAGAATCAGAATATTTTATAAATTTCAGAAAATGTATCCGGTATTGAGAAAGATCACAATCTATCCGCTACTCGACCTTATCTCTCATGTGCAGCCCCGGATAATATAGCTCCTTTCGCGCCTGCGCTGCAACCACGCCGAGCTTGCGGTTGAGCCACGGCAGCGAAAGCACGGCGAGAGCAAGCGCGGACGCAAGGAGCAGGAACGTTGACATAAGGGAGGCGGGGAGAACGTCGAGGTAGAGTGGCTCTAGGATGAGCGTGAAGGGCACGGGCACGGGCATGGATACAGGTGGGGTAGATTCCCGAGGGGCATAAACGGAGGGGAAGGCAGACGTAGCAGATGGGGAAGTGGAAGTGCGCACGCCCGTGTCTACGAGCCGGATTCGCACATATTTTGTGCGTCTGAAGGATGTGACTGGCTCGGACTCGGATGCAGACGCAGACTCGGATTTCGTTTTGGCGTTAAGCCTAGAGTTGGACTCGAGCTCAGGCTCGAAAGCCTGAAGATGTGAGGCGAGCTCTGTGGGTGTGTACAGCTCGATATCGAAATCCGTAGGATACTAATGAAAAAAAAAGGAATATTAATCAAAGTAAGTATACACACGCATCTACGAATGCATCTATAAAAAAAGATCATCGAGAAAAGAAAAGTTGAAGAAAAGAAATAAGGACGGGAAGAGAAAGTGTGAAGGTTTGAGGTAACAAATTCAGACCAAAAAGAAACGAATCAGACGTACGAAGGCGGGCCACGACAAGCGTAGTGTATACATCCCGAAATGCATCCACGACGCCATCCCTCCCCCACTCGCACTAGTATCCCAGTCCCGGTCCCCATCGAGATCGAGCCGCACCCAGAGCTCATGCGGACACCACCCGTGATGCAACGAAGATGAGGACGAATCCAAGGACGGTGAAGACGAGGACGAAGGTGAGGACGAAGCACGCGCACAGACGTCCCGCATCGGCGTGCCCAGCGGTGCCGGCACGACAGTGAATGCGCGCTCGCGTTTACCTGCTGATGGGCTGAGGCCCACGGCCCAGTTCAGATCCTGGCTCTGGCTCTGGCTTGCGTTCACGTTCAAGTTCAAGAAAGAACCCGAATCCACGTCCGCATCCAAGCCTAGCTTCGACGCACGTCGGCCAAGCTCGAGGTCACGAAGGGACACGGGCACATCGCGCTCACGCTCCGCCGCGAAGTTCCTGATCTCCGTGTTCGCAGCAACCAGCGGCAGCTGCTGCACAAGCAACAGTAACAGTGCGGTGGCGATAGTCAGAGATATGACGATTTTGACAATGATATCGATGGAAGTTGGATGTGTTTGCTAAAGATCTTGTAAAACTTAAGAGCAAACAGCCTAAGGGAGACTCACTTTTTTGGCAGCACGGCACGGGTTGATCAAACCGTTATTATTATACAATGTTAAACGTATCCTCAACTTTAGACTGCCACCATGTCCGACTCTCAGATCATAACGCTCTTGTGTTGGCTCATTGACCATCCGAGCGAAGACGTCTTTTCAGTCAAAATCTCAAAGACAGAGCTCGTTAGTTCCCTCGAAGAAGCAATTTTGGAAAGACAAAGAATAGGTTCAAATATGTCGACGCTTTTACACTTTCACTCTGGAATGTGTCAATTGCCTATGATACCCCAGATCGTAAAGCAAAATTGGGAGAGATCAAACACCCTGAAGAAATTGAAGGTTTGAAGACAGTCTCGCAGAGATCTTCCCAGATCCACCCAAAATGAAGCATATTCATATTATCGCCTGTCTTCCGGATAATCGTAAATGCAAATGGTTGCTATTAATATTGCTGCTTTTGCTGAAATAGGTATCAGAAATACATCGCGGCCTCATTACTCCCCCTCCAACTTCCCAATTGCCGGAGCTATTCGAGGAATATCGTGCCAAGTCCGACAAGTATCGCAGGCCCAGCTTGGAGCCAATTCTGGATGGCGCCCATTGTCGAACTTGAAATAGCCAATTTTATAAACGGACTTCAAATACCTCAGATAATGGGCATGCATATTACTTATGCATAGAATAAGAGACGGTATTGTCGACGAAAACGATGTAAGCTATTTATCCACAGGGCAGAATCGGTCTCCCTCTCATGGAACGAAGGTCAAGTTCAGTACCATCCTTTAACCTGCAGGACCGCGTGGGGGTGTCATCATTTATTGGGTATAAATCCGCAGGATTTGAGGATAATGTTGAATGGTTGTTAATGTGCTTTCCTGACATATGCATGGGTTCTGATATCGCGATGTTTAATCGCTTAGCTTGCGGTCATATTTTTTGTATGCTTCTTCAATCTAAGTGGTGGGGTGGAATACTTTGTCGAAACAGGTACAAAAGGAACGCATTGTCAACGGTTGATCCTAAGATGTTCTATAAGCATAAGGTAAGATAGATACAATGACGAGGAATCCTTGCTAACGCTTCTATGATGTAGAATGTTAATTCGGAGCGGATGAATGCTTCAATGATAAGCTGCAGATCTTGCGGGTTATTGCTCCATATCCTGCTGTTGCTCGGAAAGATCTCCTGAGCGCGACTGCGCTACCTTGGACGTGGAACGTTGTCTCGACAGACATCGTGAAAGCAACGGGAATTCTGGAAGCAGTGAAGGAGTCGATGCTGCCGAATGCTATTGTCGGCAAAGGAAAGGCGTGAGTGATGATTTGGATGATGCTAGTGGGCAACAGAAGTCGTCGAGTGGTGATAGTAGGCAACAGAAGCCTTCGAAGACAAGACTGAATGCGAATTCGGAATATACTTTAAATGCCTTCTAAATGTTGTCTTTCCCAGCGTTTTGTGCTCGAGTACGATCTGTAGCACGGAATTTAACTGTAGCTATAACGAAAATAATCAGCGTTTCTAAAATTACACAATTTTAAGGAGGACGTTACTGTTGAAATAAATATAATTCCTCAGCGTTTGTGAAGACGAAATGATGATTTGTGTATGGACATGAATATTAATGGGTGAAGAATATTCAATTGAAGATCGAATATATACAAAGTGAGTTGAATATTAATAGAATAGAAAATTAATCAAGGAGAGTAAATAGTAATTATTTCTAATGGAACGATTACCAAGCTTGTATTAATTCAACCCTCAAGTTTTTCGTATGTGTGCAGTCTTCGGTAGTGCCTTGGTAAGGGCATCTGCCGGCTGATCCTGGTAGGGATGTGCTGAACTTCGATAAACCCAGATTCGACATGCATATGGCCACGAATACAATGATGTCGAATATCGATATGCCAGTGTTTCAGGCAAGCGTGAAGTATAGAGTCCTTCATGAAAGCCACTGCAATATCTATGCTACATTAAATAGGCATGGGCATAGGAATGAATCTGTAGGTATTTCAGCTGCTTTTTTCTCTGCACTCGTGCCAATCATTATGACCCAGACAAGTTTCGCTCCCGCATTCGCTACGTTTCTAGAGATGCCAGCCCAACGTGTCTCTTGCTGTATTTCTGGCTCACAAAATTCATACGAAGCTTGAATCTGACTCAGTCCCGAGTCGTACACGTGACTATCACGTGACCGCATCTTTCCACCAGTAGTCACGTGGGGTTGATCAACTCTAGTAGTACCGGTATTGGTTATTCTCCCTCAACTTTAGACTGCCACTATGACCGACTCTCAGATCGTTATACTCTTGTGTTGGATCATTGGCCATCCGAGCGAAGACGTTTTTTTCGGTCAAAATTTCAAATATAGAGTTCGTTAGTTCCCTCAAAGAAGCAATTTTGGAGAAGACAAAGAATAGGTTCAAAAATGTCGACGCTTTTACACTTTCACTCTGGAAGGTGTCAATTGCCTATGATACTCCGGATCGTAAAGCAAAACTAGGAGAAATCAAAGACCCTGAAGAAGTTGAAGGTTCGGAAAAGCTATCTTCTGAGGACGGTCTCGCAGAGATCTTCACAGATCCACCCAAAACGAAGCATATTCATATTATCGTCTGTCCTCCGGATTATCGTAAGCGTAAATGGTTTTTATTGCTGCTTTTGCTGAAATATGTATCAGAATTACCTCGCAGCCTAATCACTCCCCCTCCGACCTCCCAATCTGCTGAAAATAACACCTTCACTCCACGCAAGACTAAGGCTCAAACCGAGGCATTGGTGAACGAACTGTTAAGGTCATATCGTACCAAGCTCGACAACTATGTTGCAGGCCCAGCTTGGAGTCAGTTCTGGACGGCTCCTCCAACTGTCGAACCTGAAACAGCCAATTTTATAAATGCTCTTCAAATACCTCTGGTAGAGAACGAGTCTATGTTACTTCTGCATGGACTAGGAGACGGTATTGTCGATGAAAGAACTGTAAGCAATTTATTCAATGGCAAAGACCGGTGAGTTATCTTCTCCTGCCTTTACCTGTGCTATAACATTCATAGCGTCATATTAGCTTTCTCGCCAATACCTCTGGCTCAGGCAAGACCCGACTGCTTATTGAAGGCCTGAACAAGAACTGGGGTTTCTATTTTACGTCTGTCCAGAATTCCGTCACTCCACTTGGTTCCCGCGATATCATGTCTGCCATCGACGATGACATTCCTAATTCGAAGCGCTTTGTCTGCAATCTGGACTCCTTAGGCGACAGTCAGAAAACTGATGCTTTATTTGTCAATAAATCCATTGCAAAACGACGCATACATCAGATCCTGACGGCCCGCATTTTTGTCTTCGAATTCTTCTTAAAGGCGGTCGAAAGAGTACATCCATCCAAACCTATCGCAGATTTCAGGAAACATTGGCTGTTTCTGCAGTTACTACCTGGTAGGGTTTTCTCCAACAATATTTTTCGGGAGGATGTTCTCCGTAAGGATGTTCCCGAAGAAACTGTTCTCCGGGAAGACATATTCTATCAATTCAGCTCTATTCTAAAGGACACTAGTGACGACTCTTTGAACTTATCAGACCGTCTTGTCCAGGCTAAGATCAAACAGCTACAGAAGAGATTTGACCTGGGTGAAGACTTCTATTTCGTCCTCGATGAGGCACAATACGCTGGGGAAGAGTTGGAAGACGCATTCCGGTCTCGGGATGGATTGCTTAAGCGCCCCATTCTGCGACAAATTATCACTGCATGGTCAGACGCGGCGGAATTCCCCATAATTGTGTCAGGAACTGGTTTGTCCATCGATGTTGTTAATGAAGTGATCGCCTCAGCCGTTGCAAAAGCGGAAAGGTTTAAGTTTTCATCTAATACCGGTGCATTTGATACGCCGGAGCAACAGAAAAATTATTTCCTACGATATATGCCAAAGCACATCGCCGATTCTGACAGCGCGAGAGTCTTGTTTGCTAGAGCCTGGAACTGGTTTCGTGGAAGGCATGTTTCATCGTCGGAACCTTTTTCCCTATTTCTTTCCCTTGCTAAATTCATCTCAATTTAGGCATCGCTTCACTGCGTTCTTCGTAGTTCTGCTTATAGTGTCCGCTTTCCAATCACCGCATCGCCTTCTGGACAAGTACGTCTTGCAGGTCACGAACTTTGAGCCCACCGATGGCGAAAGGTTTACTTGTCTGGAACGAGTCGTCGAGGAACTGCCTATAATGCCTACTTTGTTGAATTTCGAGAAAATACGAAATGGTATGTATACGCCTTCGTGATCATGTTTTCGTTTAACGTTCATCTGTTTCTTGCAGATGCTAGGCGACTACAGTTGTTCAGCAGAATTGTCTATCTATGGCTGATGCACCGAAGGCTTCTTTTTTTGAGAAAAGAAGAACGGAAGCTCGTAGAACTGGGCTTTGCTCGCTTTGTAGATGGCAATGAACATGAGGCATACGTTAACGAGCCCCTCGTTCTTCTCGCCGCGACCAACGAGTTCGATGAAGCTTCTGCCAGCTCCTTTGGTGATTATATCAAGGAGCGTCTCCGTGACGATACAGAAAAAGGCTTACAATATCAAGATCTTCTAGCCTTCTACCTTGCGAGCGCATTTGGAGCGTATGTTAGACTACGTGACGTCTTCGATTTCCGAGGGACTGTCCCTCAGTGGGCCGAGCAAACTGCTGAACTGGTCTCTATCTCATGGAACGACGAAGATGGAGTCCAGTCCCATCCCTTTAGCCTTCAGGATCGCATAGGTGTTCCATCGTCTATTGGGCACAAATGTTCATCATGGCTGGAAACTGCAAAATGGTTCAAGACTACTCCGACGTTGATGTGCTTTCCGGACAATCTCATGGGACCTGACCTCGTGTTGTTTATTCGCCTAGCTAGCGGACTCATCCTTTGCGTAGTTATCCAAGCGAAGTGGTTGGACCAAAAATATTTGTCAGGGGTGGGTCTAGCCGAGGCAGCGGCAACGCTTGATCCTTTATTCTTCTACGACCGCAAGGTGAGATACATGTAGTACCGAAGGAGGAAGCCTCGCTGACGTTTGTACTATGTAGGGCCTGAAAGAGAGCTCGGGATCGGAAGCTCGGACCAATGTCTTTGAATGCATACGGCGTCTTGGCGAGGTGGGACCCGAGCACAAAGAGGAGGCATTCTTCAGCACGGATCTGCCGGTCCTGCGGGTGCTCGCGTCGTACCCCGCAGCTGTGCGTAGAGAGAGTCTGCCGGCTGGCTACGTCATTCTGAACATGAGGCGTTGTCGGGATGTCGCCGATGGAAAGGGGATACTGGAGGCTGTGAAGTGGTCGCTGCTTGTGAGGAAAAGGAAGGCGCTGAGCGATGTGCCGGATACGAGTGCTCTACAGGATACGGGTGCTGTGCCGGTGGATAGTTTGAAGCGGAGGCGTACGGGCGAGTAGAGATGCGGAAAAAAAAATCTGGAATTATTATATTAGTATTCGTACGCGTACGTGTGTAGGATTAATTATTAATATTGTTTCGTTGTTTGTTTGTCTAGTTGTATGTCTAGTTTCTAGTCTATGATATCAATATTGATGTCACTTCTTTGATGCTTGGAAATAGAAAATGTTACCCGGAAATGGAGTGTTTTACGAATATGGCTTCATGGTAGCACTTGTGGCCCACCGGCCCACCCCACCCCACCCCACATAGCCTAAGCCTAAGGTGAGCTAAGGGTGAGCTCTCTAATGAAGTGTCAGACATTTATAACGTCCCCTCCTTCAGGTTAATATTAGCATTAATGCTAATGTCAAATGTTAATATTAATGCTAACAGGATTCGGGTAATTAAATTTTTTTTTTTGGTGGCTTCCATATATCATAATCCATCCATATGTATCTATATCTGGCAACGACTCGGACTAGTACTAATACTCTCTCTCTCCTCGCGAAAATCGAAATATAAAAACAAATATAAATTCGTCCTCTAACCCCCCCCCCCCTCCCGAACTCAGATTTGAANTTTTTTTTTCTTTTAAAAAGTCAGAGGGGAAAAAGAAGGTAACTAAGATTCACATCCTACGATTACGATTCATCTTATTTGTTTCATACATACATACATCCAACTCNGGGGGGGGGACTCTCGAGTCTTCATTCACTATGCACACTTCGGGAACAGAGGAGAAGAAGCGAAAGATGGCGGTTTTGTTTTAGAAAAAAAAAAAAAGGCGATTCAGCGCCGCCGCAGGGCGCGTCGTCTCGTACCATACCCACACCCATAGCCCATATCCAATGCAATGCTAAACACACCATACACCATACTCATACAATGATCTTACATGTACAGATAAAACAGGRAAAAAAAAAATTGGGATGGGAAGGGATGGGGTTTTGTTTACAGTTTACAATTTACAGTTTACCATACATACAAGAGGCGGCGGTCGTGCGGCGCAGGATTGGTGGGCCCCCTGGAGACGACGGAGGGACTCAAGGGGAAAGCAGCTGGGATGAAATAGAGAGAAAGAGAGAGAGAGGAGGGAACAGACAAATGATACAGTTGGGTTGTAATTATTGTACCACGCGAGGAAACAGGGGCTATAGAAAACACACAAACGAGCGACTGACGGCTCGAGGCACCGTGGGTAGAGGGACATGAGAACAGACAACAACAACAACATCATCAACAACAAAGGATAGAGGAAAACAGGACTTGAGGAAAGGCAAATACAGGGGTAGTGTGATCGCGGTGCTTGCGATTTAACAGGAGCCAGCGGGTACAAGAACAAAGAACAAGAAAACATCGACACTGTGCGGTGTGTAATGTGGAGCAATGTGATGACGAGGCAGTATTGGAACAGGGGGAGGCGGGGCGGGAATGGGGAAGAGAAGAACGCATGAAAGAAGATTGAGCAACGAGCCGTCCGAGGGGGGGGGGGAAGAGCAGAAGTTAATAACATACGGTTAATGACTGAGAATACCACCGATGCGTAAACAAAACAAAACAAACAAAAAGATAGAGAACAGAAGCTGAAATCGTGAATTCGTAAGTCATCGTAAGGTTTCGTTTAAGCATGTCGAGTCAAGTCAGTCGGATTGATGAGTTGACGCGTAAATGCGATTGCGGCCGTTAGTTGAAAATGGACTTAGACAGCTATAACGCCCCCATCGTGTGGCGCAGAGTAATTTCGGTGCACCCGCATGTGTTGGCATAGATTGTCGTGTCTGCTGAACTCCTTCCCACAACCAGGCTGCGGGCATTTATGAGCTAAAAAAAAAAAATTCAAAAAAAAAAGCATCAGAGTTGAAAACTTTTCAGCGGATAAGATAAAGATATCAACGCTTACGCTTCTCATTCGTATGTATACTGCGCACATGCCTCTTCAGATGTTCGCCGCGCGCAAAACATTTCCCACAGCCCTGCACACGGCACGTATACCCGCGCGTCCGGCGCGACGCGCCATCAGTG